>MU717632.1:5925-16284 GCA_026770625.1 Nicotiana glauca | reverse complement strand
TCAAGTTCTTTTCTTTACATACTTTTTCGATTATCAGTAACCCGATTCTTCTAAATTCTAGCTTTGGTCAAAAATCTATTTTTTGGTTAAACAAATTGGTTCCGTTACCGGAAATCTGATAATCAATTATATCTCAACCTGATTTTCTGTGTTGAATCAACTATGTCGAACAACAACAACAACACTCAAGGAAATCAAATCAATCAGCAAAATCAGGGAGATCCGCAAAATAATGATAATCAAGTTCCAACTCCACAAGACTCACCGCGTCAATCTCTTGAGGGCACTCCTGATGGGTCTCACACAGAAGAACGTGGTCAATTTGTGAATGACGAGGCTATGAATGATGCCTTACAAAAGCTTATTGCCTCACAAGTCCGTAAAGCTCTTCAGGCTTTTGTTAGTCAATTACCTGTTGCTCCACCCACACCTACACCAAACAACGATACTTTCGAGAATCCTCATTCTGGTTTAGTTAATTCAGGAAGTGGTGGAACCCCTAGTGAAACACAGGAGGGAGACCCAGGTAATCCAATTAATTCTGATTCACAAAATCTTGTACTAACGTTGCAGAAACAGCTTAAGGAGCAAAATGAACGCATAGAACAAATACCCGGAGTATCACCTGTGATCAAGGGAGTAGATATAGATAAATATTCTCAACAACCATGGAAGCCAAGTGCTGCCCCCCTCCCAATTCCAAAGAAGTTTAAGATGCCTGACATTCCAAAGTACGATGGTACCTCAGACCCATGAGATCACGTTACTGCATTCACAACAGGTGTCAAGGGCAATGATTTGACTAAGCAAGAGATTGAATCAGTCTTGGTCAAATTTGGTGAAATGCTCACTAAAAGGGCCTTAACTTGGTATTCTCTTTTACCTGAAAATTCTATAAATTCGTTTGCTGAGCTTGCAGATCTATTTATTAAAGCACACTCAGGAGCTCAAAAAGTGGAAAAGAGAATGGAAGACATCTTCAAAATCAAGCAAGGAGATTCAGAGTTGCTTAGAGAGTTCGTAGATAGATTTCAACAGGAAAGAATGACACTGCCACGAGTACTTGACAATTGGGCGGCCATAGCTTTTGCCAGCAATTTGAATGAGAAGAGTTCAGAAGCCACGAGGCGACTCAAAGAAAGCCTTCATGAATTCCCAAAAACAACGTGGAGTGATGTCTACAATAGATACAGTACAAAGATGAGGATTGAAGAGGATATCATTTTACGACATAAAATAGAAGAAAAAGTAAGTTCAAGACGTGTAGAAAATGAAAAAAGATCTGGTAAAAATAGGTACGAGCCTTACATGGGACCTACAGGAAAGGACTCACGGTCAAGGCAAGATAATCAAAGGTACGATCACAAATCTAGAAGCAGGGAATCAGGCTCCTCATCAAGGTTCGGAAATGATCGGAATTCACATGGACCACGAGACAATGAGGGAAGTTTAAAAGCAAGGTTTGGTGGTTATAATTTTAACGTAAGCACCTCTGAGCTCGTAGCTGTTTTAAGAAGCATGTGAGATAAGGTAGGATGGCCCAAGGAGATGAGATCAAATCCAAATAGACGAAACCCTGATCATTGGTGCGAATTTCACAACGGCCACGGGCATAAAACCGCAGATTGCAGATTTTTGCAAGGCGAGGTTGATCATTTGTTAAAGCAAGGGTATCTCACTGAGCTATTTAGTGAAAAAGGGAAACAAGCATATATGAAGAACAGATAGGAGCCTTCGAAACTGCCCTCGCCCAAAAGAACCGTCAATGTTATAAATGGGGGTGAGGATATCAATGGTGTTTTATATACCGCAGCTAATAAAACTTCCAAGATATCAATCACTCATGGGAAGTGGTTGCGACATGTACTAGAGGAACAGAATATTACTTTCAACGATGCAGATGTTGAGTGTCTCTTAACTCCACAAAACGACGCACTGGTAATATCTTTACTTGTATATGACATTAACGTGAAACGAGTTTTGATTGATCCAGGTAGTTATGTGAATATTATTTTGATACGAGTATTGCGCGAGATGCAAGTTGAGGATAAATTAATCCCAAAAGCGCATACTTTGTCGGGATTTGACAACTCTAGTGTTGTAACAAAAGGAGAAGCAATCCTTACTACATTCGCAGAAGGCGTTGTGAAAGATACCAAATTTCAAGTCATAGATATGGAAATGGCTTATAACATGACATTACATCAAGTTATTAAATTTCCATCACCTTGGGGGATATGTCAAATCAGAGGCAATCAACAAATTTCTAGAAGCATCAATTCCGTTGCAGATTAAACTGATAAGGGTGAAGACAAATAGCAATTACAGAATTTAGCTGGGGGAGATACGGTATCAACCTCAACTGAACAAGGGCAAATAGATGTGGATTCAAGACCTGATACCATTTAAGAACCAGAGGAGAACCAAAACATCAAAACAACCGTAGAAGAATTAGAGGTTGTGGTTTTATTTATACACTGGCCCGAGAAGAAAGTGTATATAGGAGCCAATCTCAGCCCGGAGGTAAAGCGTAAGTTATTTGAATTTTTAAAAGCTAACGCAGATTGTTTTGCTTGGTCCCATTCTCACATGACAGGGATACCACCGGAGGTCATGACTCATAAACTAAACGAAGATCCATTATACCCTCCAATCAAGCAAAAGAAACGAAAGCAAGGAACTTTCAAGAATAAGGTGATTCAAGAAGTTCAAAAATTGCTGAAAATTAGTTCAATTCGTGAGGTAAAATATCCTGACTGGTTAGCTAACACTGTTGTCGTTCCTAAGAATAACGGTAAGTGGCGAGTCTGTGTAGATTACACAGACCTTAATAAAGCCTGTCCAAAAGACTCTTTCCCTTTACCGCACATAGATCAACTAATTGATGCTACAATAGGACATGAGATATTAAGTTTCTTAGATGCATACTCAGGTTATAATCAAATCAAAATGGATCCAGGAGATGAGGAAAAAACTTCTTTCATAACAGAAAGGGGGACTTATTGTTATAAGGTAATGCCCTTTGGTCTTAAGAATGCAGGTGCGACGTATCAGAGATTAGTTACTCAAATGTTTCAAGAACAATTCGGTAAGACCATGGAGGTATATATAGATGATATGCTAGTTAAGACTCAGCATTCAGAAGATCATATATCGCATCTATCTGAAACGTTTAAAATTTTGCAAAAATATAATATGAATTTAAATCCAGAAAAATGTGCATTTGGTGTGGCATCAGGTAAGTTTTTAGGTTTTCTTGTTTCTAACCGTGGTATTGAAGTAAATCCTGCGCAGATTAAGGCCATTGAAGAAATCCTTGATATACTTTCAAACAAGAAAGAAGTACAAAGACTGACGGGAAGAATCGCAGCTTTGAGAAGATTCATTTCTAAATCATCGGAAAGAGTTTTAAATTTTTCTCGGCCCTTAAAAGCAGGATCATTTGAGTGGGATGAGGAGTGTCAATAGGCACTTAGAAATTTGAAGACTTACTTATCAAATTCGCCTTTGCTAGCAAAACCAAAGGCCGGGGAGAGAGTTTTCATCTACCTTGCTGTTTCAGAAGTTGCAGTAAGCGCGGTTTTGGTTCGTGAAGAACAGGGTAAACAATCTCCTATCTATTATGTTAGTAAATCTTTATTAGATGCAGAGACACGGTATCCACAACTAGAAAAACTAGCACTTGCTTTAATCATGGCATCTAGAAAGTTAAGACCATATTTTCAATGTTATCCCATTGTTGTGGTAACTGCATACCCTTTACGTAGTATATTGCATAAGCATGAATTTTCAGGAAGGTTAGCTAAGTGGGCCATAGAAATGAGTGAATATGAAATCACGTACCTACCTAAAACAACAATAAAGTCTCAGATATTAGTTGATTTCGTGGCTGATTTTAGCCAAGGGATGCAGTTAGAAGCTGAAAAAGAAGTTCAGGTACTTAATGGGGCTAATCCAGGAACATGGACTTTATTCACTGATGGTTCATCTAACATAAAAGGTGTAGGATTAGGAATCGTTTTAGTACCACATACAGGTGAAACTATTAGGCAAGCTATTATATGTCACTCCGTAACTAATAATGAAGCGGAGTATGAAGCTGTGATTGCAGGTCTAGAATTGGCACGAGAACTTGGTATAACTCAAGTGGTGATCAAATGTGATTCTCAACTTGTGGTTAATCAAATGCTGGGGACTTATACATCTAGGGAAACAAGGATGCAACAATACTTGGAAAAGGTACGGGAACTGATAAAGCACTTTCAAACTTGGAAGGTCATCCAAATACCGATGGATGAAAATGTTGAAGCAGATGCCTTAGCCAATCTTGAATCCGCAGTAGATGTGGCAAACGATGAAAACGCCTCGGTTATACATTTATTTCACTCAGTTCTCGAACCTGATAAGAACGAGGTAAATTTTAATAATTTAACTTGGGATGGGAGAAACAAAATTGTTGCTTTTTTAAGTACGGTTCCGTCCCTGATGACAAGAAGAAAGCATACGTGCTTCGAAAAAAGGCAGCTTGTTACTGTTTAAAACAGGGCAACCTTTATCGTAAAATGTTTGGTGGCCCCTTAGCAAGATGCCTCGGACCTTCTCAGACGGAGTATGTAATGAGGGAAATACATGAGGGGCATTGCGGGAATCACGCAGGAGGAAGATCACTGGTAAGAACCTTGATTAGAGCAGGGTACTACTGGCCCAAAATGGAAGAAGAAGCGGAAAGTTTCGTGGCTAAATGTGATAAATACCAGAGATACGGTAACAATATGCACCGACTAATAGAATTATTACATCCGGTCATTTCGCCGTGGCCATTTATGAAATGGGGAATGGACATAGTAGGACCGTTGCCTCAAGCAAAAGGGCAGGTAAAGTTTATGCTCATACTTACTGGTTATTTCACTAAATGGGTAGAGGCAAGAGAATTTAAACAGGTACGAGAAAAGGAGGCTAAAGATTTTATTTGGCGAAATATCATCTGCCGATTTGGGGTACCAAAGGAAATCGTATGCGACAATGGCCCTCAATTTATCGGGGCTCAAGTAACAGAGTTTCTCAAAAGGATTACATCTACACCCTATCATCCAGTGGGTAATGGGTAAGCAAAATCAACGAACAAAGTTATAATCAACAATTTAAAGAAATGATTAGAGGAGTCAAAGGGTAATTGGCCCGAAGTGTTACCCGGAGTTTTATGGGCATATTGCACAACAACAAAAACGAGCACATGTGAAACACCCTTCTCTTTGGTCTATGGAGCTGAAGCACTAATCCCGGAACCAAGTACAAGATTCTCACAAGCAGCACAAGAGTCTAATGATGAAGAGATGCGGATCAATTTAGACTTATTGGAAGGCAAGGGAGAAGCTGCATCAATAAAAATGGCAGCACAAAAACAAGTGATCGAACGATATTACAACAGGAAAGCTCGCGTGAGATACTTCAAAATTGGGGACTTCGTGCTTAAAAATGTCTTTCAATCGACAAAGGCAGCCAACTCAGGTAAACTAAGCCCAACATGGGAAGGACCCTATAGGGTACATGATGTTGCAGGAAAATGAGCGTATGAATTGGAAACAATGGACGGGAAGGTACTTCCGCCACATTGGAATGCTGTTTATTTGAATAGATACTACTTCTAGGGGAAAACCCACGGTCAAGTATCACCATGTTAAACTTTATTTTTTGAATTTTTAAAATCTTACTAACGATTTTAGATGATAGGAAAAACGCTTACCCGTACTAAATGATGAGTCACGACCTGTACGACAAAATGGAATAAACTAAAATTCCTGGCCCAGGGTTACAATTAATTTGATAGACATATAAACGGGTTAAGTAGTCTTCATCTATAATCGCACCCCCTAGTCCCGTATGTATTTCCTTTTCAGGAAAAGGACTAGGTGAAAGAGACTATCAAGTGCTCGAGGATTCATACTTCAACACTCAAACACTTGGGGGAATACATAGAATATACAGTCACGTGTATATAAAAGGCAAGAAGATTGAGTAAAAATCAAGCCTAAGAAGAGTCAAGTACGGTGTGGAAGTTAAGGAGTCATGTCATTCATCATAGTGTTCTTTCCCATGAGAACAATGGAGTCACTTCTCAAACCCTTTCTTATGTTTTGAAGTTAAAGGGACCCAAGGTTCCTCAAAACAGTTAGGGTAAAGACTATGTACTGAAATGGGTTATAAGGAAAAATCTTGTATCTATTGTTCTACTTTTGTATAAATCTGTTATAAGAAAAACAGTTACAAGAAAGTTATAAATGTAATTCAAATACATGTAAAGTATTACTCAAAACTTGTCAAGGTTCAGAAATAAAAGCTTGTCCAAGTTATTGCAAAGAAACATGTGTGTTCCTATTTATTTTATAGTATAATAAACACCATTATGAAGTTGAGACGTCTTCTTCATCAAGTGTCAAAATATAAAAGGGCCCTCTTTTATAAAACTCATGTTATTTAGTCGTGAGGTTAATAGAAGCATTTTTAAAGAACAAAAATGCAGACTATTGTTTAAGTCCTTGAAATTAAAAGGCACGAATAGAACAGATGGAAGTTTAATGATAACTTCTTAATATTTTAAAATTAAAGACTAAGTATAAACTTAGTCATCGAATTGTTCATGCAAAAATGCCCCATAACAAGACTTGGGTAATTGTATGTCCAAAATCAAACCTTAACTGATAACCAAGGATTTGATTACAAAAAAAAACTATCACAAGAATCCAAAAATCTTAAACATAGTTTTCCAGATAGGTACCTGCAAAAAGGGAATTTAAAACAATTGTAAAAACTTTTTCATCAAGAAGAAGGAACTGAAGAAAGATCATCAGCGGGCTCAACTGGAACAACATCATCAACAATTGAAGGTTGATCTTCAATCATAGTAGTAGGAGCATCAACAGGCAAAGTCTCAGCTTGACTAGCAGCAAGAGGCACAGATGAACTCGAGGAAGGTATGACACTCGTGGTAATTTCAACAGTCACGGGGACTTCAACTGCGGCAATCTTAGCCAAAGAAGTTTTAGTCACAGGGACTTTAACCTTGGGAGATGAGAAATATTGTGGTTGTTGTGCTTGTGCAATGGCCTCATTCACCTTGGCTAATTCTGATTCTAGGCTAAAATTTTCTTGGCCCATTTCCACCAAGGTATCACGACGAGACTTTAAGAAAGTCCAGCTTACCTCAACATTGGTTGACTCTTCAAGAAGTTCATAATCTCTCTCCCAAGCAGCAACTTCATTCTTAAGTTCTTCGTTTTTAGCCAAGACAGAATTATAGGATGATTGAAGGGTGGAATGAGAACTCTCTCGGGCATGTACCTTGTGTACAGAAACTCGTAGTTCTTCTTGTGCCCGTGAAAGGTTTTTTGCTAGCTCCCCAGCATGCATCTCCTTCTGAGCCAGCAAAGTCTTTAGAGCCCTATTTTCCTCGTTGGCCTTGGACAACTGTTCCGAAAAGGATGATTCAAGGCGCTCTTTTTCCTTCTTAGTTTGGCTTGAGGTAGCCTTAATCATTGCCAGCTCGAAGGTTAATGTTTGAACTTGCCTCTCTAAGGTATTTTTCCTCTCCTCCAAATTCTCCATGTCTATTTGTACACTTTCAAACTGGCCCTTCCAGTTGTTTGCCTCCAATTGAGAACCACGGGCAGCCTCTTCTGCATCATAAGCAGTCTTCTCCAAGTCATGAGTCAACTTCTCCAAAAGAGAGACTCGGTTCATTAGTTCAATACCAATGAGGTTGGCCTACACAAACAAAAGAGAGGCAAGGTCAAGACTTCAAAATCAAAAGTCTTACTAAAATAAAAGACAAGAAAATACCTTAAGAGTGGCATGTACTATATCGTTCATGAGGGTCAGATTACTATGGCTTTCAAGTTTATCCTTCTCAATGGGGCCAATCAAAGGCTCGAGCCAAGTATCAGCTTGCCCCGACTTTCTTAAAAGACTGTTGTTGGCAGGAACCTCAATGGTCACGCTCCTCATAGCAGAACCCCTACTTGAAGAGCCCACCTCCGTACGGTGGACAATGAGGGGAGGAATTACTGAAGGAGGAGCGGTGGAAGGAGTAAAGATAATGGAGGAAGGGACAGAAGTAGTAGTTGATGAAGGTAAAGAAGCAACCACAGGTACGGAATATGTAAAGGAGGACAAAGGAGGTTCATTTAGAACAGGTCCTAAAGCCCCACTACTGAAACCACTAATAAAGAGTTGATTTATTGATTCATGAGTGTCAAGAGGAGGAGAAACCTCATCATCAGGGACAATCACCAGAGTGATAACAGGTTCGGAAAGAGATAGGTGAGAGACATCAACCTCATCTTCAAAGATGACACGTCTCCCGGTTCGTGGTCTTGACACCAAAGAACCCTCGTCTTCCTCCTCTGAATCATCTTCTTCAGCAGATTTTCTCTTTGTAGATCCCAAGAATATATCTTGGTCTGAAGAGATGCGAGCACTTAAGGAGTCACGGGACGCCAAGATGGCCTCTGGAGTAACTCCTCGAATGGCAAAACCTGATAAAAAGAAGGGTGAAAGTTAGAACAACAAAAGTATTTAAATATAGGTAAGGTAAAAATAGAAATTCTTAGCATAAGTTTTTACTTTCCAACCATAACGGTTGGAAAGAGTTTTCCGTGATCTACCCTCCATTGGGGCAGTCTTCAACAACTTTTCTACCCAACCACGGAAGTTGGGCACAGACTCCACAACTCCCATGGTTAATGAAAAGAAAAAGAAGCAAGATTAAGAAAAATAAGCAAGCCTAGAAACAAGAAGGCACATAAAGAATTTAACACTTACGTGCAAAATTCCACTTCTCAGGGAAGCGGATGTTCTTTTCACCCACTAAACCAACAGTAGGAGCAGCAACAAACCGAGCATACCAGCCACGGTCTTTATCATCCTCATGACTCACTAAAACCCTCTTACTCCTGGCTGCTAAGCCAAACACGCCGTTTCGAAAAAGCCTAGGGCAGTAAAGGTGAATTAAGTAGGGAAAAGTGAATTCAACATCCGCCATGTTAGCAAGATGCCTTAAGAAGGCGACATCCCTCCACACAATCGGACCAATTTGACCCAAACACACGTCGAAGAAATGACAAAAGTCTAGAATGACCGAGTTAATGGCCGGTTTAAACCCTAGAGCAAAAGGATATGTGTAAACAAAAGAAAATCCTATTAAGTAAGATATGATCCTCTGATTTGAGTTAGGAACGATGATCGGGAAATCATCATTCCAATGACAGTCCTTACGAACTATGGGAGCTAAGATATTTGTGATTTGAGTAGGGAAAGGATCAGCACGGTCTAAAGAAGCAACTTGGGTCTTAACAGGCTCTCTATCATGATGAAATGAGATTTCAGAGGGGATTATTTCCTCAACCAGAGGCTCACGAAGTGGCTCAGAAGATTCTTTGTTCCGAGAAGAACTCCTCTGAGAATGTGAACCTCTAGTCTCAGAAGAGGGACCAGAGCTAGAAGAAGAAGTTGACGTACTATCACCACGAGCAGATCCAAGGCTATGGAGTCTACCCCCTCTTCTGTGCCTAATCGGAGCATTGGGGAAGCTATCCAGAATGGGGGTTCTCTTAGGGTTAGGATTTGGTGAGGCCATGGCAGAGAAGGGCGCAGTGAAGCAGAAAATAATAAGGAGGTCTCGAAGGATTAGAGTGTTTGATACGCTTTATGTGAAAAAAGGCAAGAAGAGAAATTATATTTATACTAATGGGTAATCGGCAAAAAGAAAAAGTACGATGATGGAAGAACCATAATAATGATAACTGACACTTCGTGAACAGTGAAGCCGAAAAGAAAACCTAAGAAAGTGCTGCAAAATTGTGCAACCAATGAAAGAATGACATGTGTCTAGAGCATTAAAAAGAAGTGACAATTGAAGCGCCAACTCTGTCAGAGCATTAACGGTGACAAAAATTCTCCTTTAATGAATTCCACTTCCCAAATATTCAAACTGATGAATAAATGAAAAGTGGGGGGACTATCTGTATTGGGGAAAATTGTATTCATGGTGACGTGTCATGACACGTGGAATGGTCAGTGAGTTATACTTAGCTACGGTTCAAGAATTATGAAACAGGCACGAGTAAGGAAAAAGGAAGAGGCACGAGACAAGAGGATCAACGCCCATTCCTGTTTAATCTTATTTACATACGAGCAATGAGAAGAATGAACCTAGCTAAAGAAAAGGGTGCAAATATGGCATGTAAAGGGTATTAAATGCTGAAGCCGTTAAAGAATATATACATTCAATGTAATGATTATGTAATGTAGCATTTAATGTCATTAATTACTCATAATAGCCTCATTATGACTTAGGCATAACGT
>MU717629.1:35314-82985 GCA_026770625.1 Nicotiana glauca | reverse complement strand
ATGAAGTCAAACCACACGACCGTTGGATCAAGGTTATCAAAGGCTGAGATTGAGCCTTCTTAAACGTCGTCGTTTGGATTATGAATGGGGCAGACCGGGTAGGGAATAATTTGGGCCTGGACTGAGTGTTTATTGTTTTGGGCTGGGGTATTTGGCCCAAAATTATTTACCTTCTTGTATTTCATCATATTATTTTGTATTGTATTTTCCTTTTGTATTTTGTATTTTTATTTTTCTTTTCCAATTTTATATATCTTTTTTCTGATTTTATTAAATTGTGAAATTAAACTAAAACTAATTCTAAAAATTTATTTAACAACTATTTTATAGTAATTTTCGATTAAAATAATAAAATGCTATTTTTGATTTTCCTTAAATTGTTCTAAAATGCCTTAATACTAAAATTGTGAAATTAAAAATTCTAATGCATATGCATATTTTGTATTTTTTATTATGAATTATTATGCAACTAATTAACGCAAAAAATGCAAAAACATCAAAAATTGTAAAAAAAAGAAAAATTATTTTGTTTGGATTTTAGGAATAATTTGCTTAGGGCAAAAATCACGTGCTCACACCCGTCTGTCTGAGCATAAAAAGTTGTGCTCAACTTGACCTGAGTACCCAACTCTCGCTATACCGACCTCCAAAACTGTGAAGTAAACTGAGTGCCACTATTTGAAATGACGGAAATTGGGACACCATGCAAACGAACAATCTCTCAAATATAGATCTCTGCCAGCCGCTCTGAAGAATAAGTAGTACACAGGAATGAAGTGCGCGGACTTGGTCAGCCGATCCACAATCACCCAAATAGTATCGAACTTCTTTAAAGTCCGTGGGAGCCCAACTACAAAGTCCATGGTGATCCGCTCTCACTTCCACTCTAGAATATCTATCCGCTGAAGTAAGCCACCCAGTCTCTGATGCTTATATTCACCTACTGACAATTGATACACTGAGCTACAAATTCCACAATATCCTTCTTCATTCTTCTCCACCAATAATGCTATCTTAGATCTTGATACATCTTCGTGGCACCAGGATGAATGGAATACCGTGAGCTATGGGCCTTCTCCAGAATCAACTCCCGAAGACTATCCACATTGGGCACACATATCCGGCCCTGCATCCTCAACACCCTGTCATCACCAATAGTCACATCTTTGGCATCATCTTGCTGAACTTTGTCCTTAAGGACAAGCAAATGAGTGTCATCATACTAGCGCTCTCTTATGCGATCTAATAAGGAAGACTGAGAAATCACACAAGCCAATGCCCGACTGGGCTCTGAAATATCCAACCTCACTAACCGATTGGCCAAGTCCTGAACATCAACTGCAAGAGGTCTTTCCCTAACTGGAATATATGCCGAACTCCCCATACTTAACTGTCTTCTAGCTCAAAGCATTGGCCACCACATTGGTCTTCCCCGAATGATACAAAATAGTGATATCATAATCCTTAAGCAGCTCCAACCATCTTTGCTGCCTCAAATTGAGATCCTTATGTTTGAACAAGTGCTGGAGGCTACGGTGATCAGTAAACACCTTGCAAGATACACCATATAAATAATGCCTCCAAATCTTCAACACGTGAACAATGGCAGCCAACTCCAAATCATGAATAGGGTAGTTCTTCTTATGCGGCTTCAATTGACGAGAAACATAAGCAATCACTCTACCCTCCTGCATCAATAGACACACAATACCAACTATCAAAGCATCACAATACACGGTATATGAACCTGAAGTTGATGGTAAAACTAACACTTGAAATGTGGTCAAGGCATTCTTGAGCTTCTGAAAGCTCGCCTCACACTCATCCGACCACATGAATGGAGCCCACTTCTGAGTTAACTTGGTCAAGGGTGATGCTATAGACACAAATTCCCAAATGAACTGGCGGTAATACCCCACCAAACCAAGAAATCTGTGAATCTCAGTGGTTGAGGATGGTCTGGGCCAACTCTGAACTGCCTCAATCTTCTTCGGATCAACCTGAATACCCTCACTGGACACTACGTGCCCCAAGAATGGCACGAAACCAAGCCAAACTCACATTTGGAGAACTTTGCATAAAGTTTCTACTCCCTCAATCTCTACAACACAACTCTCAAATGCTCCGTGTGATCCTCTTGACTATGCGAGTACACCAAAATATCATCAATGAAAACTATGAAAAATGAGTTGAGATACAGTCGGAACACGATGTTCATCAAATGCACGAAAGCTGCTATGGCATTGGTTAGCCCAAAAGACATCACCAAGAACTCATAATGACTATATCGGGTCCTGAAAGCCGTCTTAAGAATATCCGAGTCCCTGATTTTCAGTTGGTAATAACCTGAACGAAGATCAATCCTGGAGAACAATCTCGCTCCCTAAAGCTTGTCAAACAATTCATCGATACGAGGCAAATGATATTTGTTCTTGATTGTTACTTTGTTCAATTGCATGTAATCAATGAACTTCCTCATCGTGCCATCCTTCTTCTTCACAAATAGAACAGGCGCACCCCAAGGCGACACACTAGGCCAAATAAACCCCTTATCAAGAAGTTCCTGAAGCTGCTCCTTCAACTCTGTGAGTGGCATATGATATGTGGAATAGAAATGGGCTGAGTTCTCGCCTCCCGAAGAAGGACCTCCAAAACTACCAAATCCCTGAATCCTCTTGGCCTCCCTCTCCTCTCGCTCCTGGTGACGAACTGACTCAATCTCTCTAGCAATGTCAACCACCTACTCATAAGAAGCGCCTGATACTCTCTCTTTGGTCAGAAAAATCCATAGCTGATAGTTGAGGCTATCAACAAACCTCCTGATCCTCTCCCCATTCATGATGACTAGCCAAATAGCATGATGGGCCAACTCGGAGAACCTCATCTCATACTGCATCACAGAAAAGCCCTCCTGACACAGCTGCTCAAACTCTATGTGCAGCTCCTTCCTGCGGGAATACGGTACATATTTCTCTAGGAAGAGAATAGAGAACTAATGTCACGTAAGGGGCGGTTCACCAATAGGCCTACGCCTCTCATAAGCCTCCTACCAAGTGAAGGCCGCTCCAAAAAACTCAAAAGTGGTAAATGAGACCCCACTAGTCTCCAGAATACCCATTGTACGCAACATCCTCTGACACTTGTCCAAGAAACCCTGGGCATCCTTGCCCTCTGCGTCACTGAAAGTCGGAGGCTGGAGTCTATCAAACCTCTCCAATCGATGTTGCTCGTCATCAGGAATAACTGGAACAACAAAATCCTGAGCAGGTGCAACCGGTTGGACTAGTGGTGCCTCCGGTGTCTGAAGTCCCTAAATAACCTACTCGGGTGTACGGGCGACAGGAGTCTGAGTGCCTCCTCCCCTGGCCTGAGAAGTAGTTGTTATGGTAGAAACTGTGACTACCTGAGCAAGACTAGTGCACACAGTCAGATTCTGAACCAAAGTCTCTTGGAGACCCGGAATAACAATAGGCACTACCGGTGCCTGAACTGGTGCTCCTGGAGTATCCCTAGCTGGAACCTGATCATGAACTAGGGTGGCAGGTGGATCTGCGGTACTGCCCTAGCTGTTGTACAGGCCATATCCCTACCCTACCATAGCCTCGACTGCGTCCTCGGCCTCTAGTGGCCCCGGCTGGTGGTACTGATGGTCGTTCATCCTGATCGGTAGCACGTGTCCTCACCATCTGTGAGAGAATAGAACAATAGAAGTTTAGTACTAGGATCAACAGATTCGCACGACAAGAATTCAAGAATATAGAGTTCTTCCTAAAGGTTTTGCAGCCTCCCGAGGATAAATACAGACGTCTCCGCACCGATCCGCGAGACTCTGCTAAACCTGCTCAAAACTCGTGAGACCTATGTAACCTAGGCTCTGATACCATCATTTCACGACCAAAAATCCAATCTGATTGTGATGGCGCCTGTCGTGAAACTAGGCCAACCACTCATTTCCTTTTTCCCATTTTATCAAATTATTTGCTTACGAAAAACATCACTTTTTAATACAAAATTTAATAATAATAATAGAAGTGTCAAAACAACAGAATGTGACACAATCCCCGACCTTGGGTGTCACTAGTCATGAGCAAAACTAATACGACTATTTGAAATACAAATTTAGAATAGTCTGAATACATCTAATAAGTAAAACTAGAGGAAGACAGGGAAGGAGAAGGCAGAACTGTGGTAACCAAGCAGCTACCTCGCAATCTCCAATGAAAGTCCGCACAAAGAAGATCAGTAACCGCTACCGTGCCCCAAGATACCTTGAACTGCACACAGAGGTACAAGGGATAACGTGAGTACACCAACTCAGTAAGTAACAAGTCCAACCTATGGACTGACAGGTAGTGACAGACCAAACCTCAACAAGCAATTTAGCAGTAAATAGAACAAAAATGTAGACATGCTTCAAATTCAAGAGTAATAGAAGAAGTGATCAGTAAAGAGTTCAATACTCAGAGATTTCTTATATGTACCAATGCACAGCTAGCATGATCAATGTTCCCACAACCTCCACTCACAAGTGCTCAACAACTCGGTACTATATATGGCCACCGGCCTAGGGAAGGTCCATCCCGGAATATACATTACTGACCGTAGTCGTCCAGTACCGAGGACACATGCCAATCCAGCCTCACGTAGAATATCCATCTCCCGGTATAGTACTTTGGACAAATCTATGTCCAAGGAATATCCATCCCTCAGTATAATCATCTACCGTGCTCACTGGGGGTGTAAAGACAACAGAGGGGCTTCTCTGAGCCCAAGCGCTATATCAATGCCAGCGAAGGCATGATCAATATCATTATTGCGGCGTTCATCCCGATCCCATAGTGTCAACCAACATTCAGCTCTCGACCTCACTCAGTCAATACTCTCGAGTCTCATACACATGGGCTAAGATGTCATAATACAAGCCCAGACAATGATATGATATGTCAAATAGCAATATTCGAGACTGAGGCATGATATAATATCTATGAACAGGATTGAGTATATAATATACATGAATCTAGTGACATAATAGAAATAAACAACCTCTCGAGTCTCAACAGTTTTGGCGTGAAGCCTTAACAAGATAATTAACATGGTTTACAGTTCAATAGCTAGATCACATAATCATATATCAGATATCGATGATAAATAACCACTAAGTGCACTCTAGAATGATCCAGGTCATATTTCTCATGGTGCACGCTCATACACCCGTCACTTGGCATAGCATCACCATCATAACAATCATAGATCATATCATTCAAGGTTTCAAACCCACTGAACAAAGGTTGAAATCATTACTTACCTCAAATCAAGCCGAAACTCTAGCTCGTGATGCCTTTTCCTCTCGAATTGGCCTCCAATTGCCTCAAATCTAACAAAAATCAGAATATAACTATCAAAATATGCTAAGGGAACAAAGCCCACTTGAAAGCAATCAAAATACAACGCGAATTCCGAAATTAACCAAATCTGATCCCCTGAGCCCCCTTCTAAAAATTCGATAAAATTTACATCAATAGACTCCATATCTCCCCACGAGTTCATACATATCAAAAGTACTAAAATCCGATAACTAATGACCCCTCAAATCCTTGAGCAAAGGTTTCCAATCTCAAGCCCTAGTTTTCCAATTTTTAACCCTAAATTTCCATTAATTATCAAGCCAAATCAGTGAAATAACACCATTGAAACGAGTATAGGGTCCAAAAATATTACCTCTATGAAATCCCTCGTCAACCTCAAGTTCAAACCCGTATAAAAATGGTAAAGAATAACTCAAAAATCGCGAAGAAAATCTTTTATACCTTCTGGCCCAGGCTTTTCACACTTGTGGTCCCATTACCGCTTCTGCGATCCCACTTCTGCGGCCCAAGATTTGCAATTTTCACTTAAAGTCCAAGTTCCGCATCTGCGATGTAAAGCCTGCACCCGTACTATCTCAGGTGCACTTCCTTAACTGATTCTGTGGTCCCAACTGATGCCCTCCTTGGTCGCATCTGTGTCTTCAGTTTTGCTTCTGCGTGACCGCACCTGAGGTCCCCTATCTGCAAGTGCGGTTATGACAGCAATGGGAAATCTTCAGCTGCACAAACCCAACTCAAATCTTCCCCAACCATCCAAAATCACCCCGAGGCCCCCAGGACCTCAACCAAAAGCACTAACAAGTCATATACTACTATTCAAACTTATACCAACCTTCAAAACACCTCAAACAACATCGAATCAACTAAAACACATAGGATTCAAGCCTAAGGTTCCAAAAAATTTCCGAATTACGCTTTTGATCAAAAAGTCTACCAAACCGTGTCCTAATGACCTAAAATTTTGCACACACTTTCCAAATGATACAACAGACCTACTGAAACTTCCAGAATTCCATTCCGACCTCAAAATCTCATCTATCAACCGAAAAATGCCAAAATTTCAATTTCGCCAATTCAAGCCTAAATCTACTACGGACCTCCAAAACAGGTTCCAGTCACACTCCTATGTCCCAAATTATCTCCCGAAGCTATCTGAACCATCGGAATACACATCCGAGCCCTTTTTCACATAAGTCAACATCCGACTGATTTTTCCAACTTAAGCTTACTCAAAAGAGACTAAGTGTCTCAGTCCTTACCAAAACCTCTCCGAATCAGAATCACTCAGCGCGGTAACATATAATACAGATGAAACAATGATAAAGAAGCAGAAATAGGGGAACCGAAACGGTAACTCGTGAAATGACAGGTCGGGTCGTCACAACTATGTAGAAAATAATATAGACATCCGCCACAAGCAGTGATATTGAAGCATAAATTCCACTAAGAATATTTAAAATATAAAAGCTCTTAGTTATGTCAAGAGATTTATTATTTATTACTCCCTCCATTTCATATTAAATGAGGTACTTTTCTTTTTAGCCTATTCCAAAACAAATGGCACATTTCTAAATTTGGAAATAATTCAACTTTAAATTCTCATTTTACCCGTTTTGCCCCTAATGAGAATCTTTTATAGCCGCACAAATGGCATGGCCCTACAAACCTTTTACCCCTTAATCTTTTAAGACCACAAGTTTCAAAAGTCTTCTTCTTTTTTCTTAAACTCCGTGCCGAGTCAAACTACCTCAAATAATATGAAACGGGGGGAATATATATATATACACACAAAATAATTTTGACTTTGATGTATACAATGTAGTTTTGGGGGGAAGGAGATTCAAGTGAATGTGAACCCCTAGCTCCCCTAGCTTCGCCCATGTCCGTAAGATATATATACCTTGTAAAATCACATATCAAAGACTATACACATGTAATATTTAGAAAATGCTTAACCACCTCTATATTTTGTGTAGATTTGACCATTTAATTTACTGAAATATTTTATTTTGTACCACATCAGAAGTCATCTTTAACCCTGCAAGTCGTGGATTTGGACCAATTTGACTAATACTTTAAAATGAGAAGAGGAGAATGTGAAACGGAAAATTGACACGGCGTACGTGATTGTCCAAAAAGAGTTTAAGTTATATACATCACTTTTAGCGTGAGAAGTTTAAGTTAAAATATAAACGATGTTTTACCTGACTAATGTGTACAAAATGCATAATCATCTCTCTATATAATGTAGATTTAACCATTTAGTCCACTAAAATATTTTGTTTATAGCACCAAAATAAGAAGTCAACTTCAAGCCTGCATGTCATGGATTTGGACCAAATTTCACCAATAAAAAAATGAGAAGAGAAGAATATGAAATTGGATGCTGACACAGTTACGTTACCGTTACAGAAAGAGTTTAATAAGTTATATATAGTGAAATTTTAAGTTATATATACTGATAATTTATGTTAGGTCACTCAAAAAATATTAATATTTGCATAAGGCTTCTTAAGATATGGAATGTAAAAAATTCTTTGCAGTACAGGTAAAATGTGACCTATAACTTAAAATTTTCCAAAAGAATAAAATATGTCTATAATTAGAAATAAAATTTATATTTTACATTTAATGATATGATTTTATTTCAACAAAGATATCTATGTCGTGTTTTTTAATTTTATTTTTTAATTTTGTACTCGTTAAATGGGTCGATCCAACTAGAACCTGTTGACTCTCGGACCATAGGTCTTTAACCGGGCCGGTCAAGTTCACTTTTTTATAGGGATCGGTTCGATTTGACCCATTAATCAAAATATGTTGATTCGACCCAGACCCGTAACCCATTAACCCAAGCCCTAATGGGCCGAATCCAATTTAACCAAAACGAGTTAAAAATTAATAAATAATAAAAATTTCAAACTTTATATATATATATATATATATATATACGAACTTGAAATTACTACATATCCCTGAAGCCAATAAGAATAAAAATAAAAGAAAAACCTTACTTTGTAAACATTAAGACTTGAGAAATATATGGAATTTGACAGTTTCTATACTTCTATAACTAATAGTCTAAAACATATAGAATTTAACTATTTGTACTATATTCTGACGCCTCATAATGTGTGGTACTATATTCTTTCTTCAATTTTTGGATTCAATTTTTTACCACTTGTCTAATTATATATATATATATATATATATATATATATATATATATATATATATATATATATATATATATATATGTGTGTGTGTGTGTGTGTGTGTGTGTGTGAGAGAGCTGGTCCGAGCCGTTGACCCGTGGGTCTGCTACTGGTTCGGGTCCTGTCCGGTTCAGTGGATCAAAATAGTATAGTCCGGCCATGCCCCTTAAATTAATGGGTTGGTCTGGTTAGGATTTCGTGGGTCATGGGACGGTTAGAGGGTCAATTTTAATGGGTTACGTGGACCGGTTCATGGGTCGACCCGGCTCATTTGGCAGGTTTAGGGAAAACCAACAAAGATTATAATGGGTGATAATATTCATTTATATATCTTTAATCAAAATTATAAATTTGATTCTTAAATATAGAGTTGTCTTTGTTAGCGAATGTTTTACTTCTAATATCAAACTTTTCGATATAAATTTAAATTTAATCGAACTCCAATATATACCTACAAAATACGAAATGGAAACCAAAAACAAACTCAAAGGGACAAGCTTAAAATAATTCTCTGTGAAGGACGTGTAGATTCTTTCACTATTACTTGCCCTCGTTGACTTCTGAATTCCCACTGTTTTGTTCTTAAATTCTTATAAGGATTTTGGCTTTTCTTTATTTGCATGTTGCATCCCCTACACGTCATTGGTTTCTTCACTTTTCTTCAAATAAATATTTTCACATAATTAACAAATTAATCGAAAAGTCTCATAACTTAGCAGTAGAACAATGTCACTAAAATGTGAACTCGCAATAAATACAATTTAAATTTTAACCTCTTATCAACGAAATACCGACGCTATAGATAGTTTCATGATTTCATCCCTACTAACTAAAAGTTGAGAATGGTGTGATAAAGCAATACATTCAATTGGAAAAGATGTTTGGTTATTAGGACCTTTCTCGGTTGAGTATCGTTCTTTACTAACACGTAATATAATAATAATAATAATAATAATAATAATAATAATAATAATAATAATAATGATAATAAATAAAAATTAAGAAATAAAGGAAATTCTCGAAACAAAAGGAATGAAGATAAAATTAATGTTGCCACCCAGTGTTAAAGACTATAAAATTTACCCGAACATAGTATTTACACCGAATTAAAAAAGTGAGGTTTCGGATTTAAGCCATGGGTATATATGAAGTCGTCTTTATTAGAGAGTGTTTAACCTCCTTATACCCTCTTCCCCAATGTGGGACTTTCTAGCACGAATCGAATTTTGCTAGATTCCAATACAAGTACCAGACACCAAGTGGGAAACAAAACAGATTTTAAACTTTTACTTATCGAAACTAAAATATTTTCACAATGCCGGACCCAGATCTCGTAATATTTTTTTGTGGCATCAAATACGACATAAGGAACCATAGTCATCGCCCGCCATGAACAAATTATATTTTTTGGCATTTTACGGTCATAAACTGGAATTCTGCCCGATTTTTATATTTTTGTATGCTATATAGTCCACACCTTCCGCCGTGGTCCCGGGCTTCTTGACCCGGATCGCGTAATATTATTCTGTATCATCAATACGAAATTGAACCATAGTCACCACCAAACCTTGAAAAAAATTATATTTTTGCCGTTTTATGGCCATAAAACATGAATTCCGCCCGATTTTCATATTTTCGTACAATGTCTTCCTCCATAGGCACGGGCCCCCGGACTCGGATCGCTTAATATTTTATGTGGCATAAATACGACCTAAGGAACCATAGTCACCACCCCGCCATGATCAAATTACATTTTTTGGTATTTTTTGACCATAAAACTAGAATTCTACTCGATTCTCATATTTTCGTGTGCTATAACCCACGCCTTTCGCTGTGGACGCAGGCCCCCAAACCCGCATCGTGTAATATTTTTCTGTGGCATCGCATACGACCTAAGGAACCATAGTCACTGCTCCGCCATGACCAAATTATATTTTTTGTATTTTACGACCATAAAACATGAATTCTGCCTGATTCATATATTTACATATATGTGTGAACTGACATCGATTGGATCTACAGCCAGAACTCCATCAATGCCAGCAGGGGTACAACGTTTTCTGGTACAATGTTCTCATTTTTGCCGTGGTGGCTGAGATCATTATCAATGTGTTGAGGTGCTGACTGAGAGTTTGACATTTTTTTTACATGTAATCAAAGACATTTCAAAGCACAAACGTAAAATAGTGTGTTTTATGAAAATTTGTACTTGGCAATTATTATATTATCCTTATCCCCACCGTGGGCGTCAAACTGTTTACCCTTAAAATTGGATAACAATTAAACTTATAAGTGATTTTAAGGATATGTGATTTCACTTGGCACAAACTGAGAATATGAGAATTAATGTTAGAAATTAACTGTAAAATAAAGCAAACCAATATAATGAACGATTACGGCCCTCGAGCTAGATTGCCCTCGAACCAACTGAGTATGCTCTTGAAAAGTATAAACTGGACAACAGAGCTTAAGAGAGAAAATGTAATGTATTGCTTTGTTATGCGTGGATATCATGTTTACAAAATGATTAGAACCCCCTTTATATAGTAGAGGAATTCTACTTATGGTACCATTCTAAATACGGAAGAAAATCCGATGATTGGCTAAATAATTGGTCTTGACTTGATACTTCCCGATATTTCCGTCACGATCCTTGACCGATCGCGAATATCTCGGCTATCTAATATTCGACTTAGCGGGCTTCTTTCGATCTAGCTCAATTTCTATCCACTTCAGTGTCGATCATGGCTAGTCTCGATGTTGATCGGTCATTGATTCATGAGCTTAACAATCCATCTCTGTGCCATGGTTCGATACAACGCGAGGCCGGGCCTTGGTCTGCTACCCCAATTTCAATTAGCCATACAAAATTAGGCAAGCCCGATTTTCACCATATACAAAAAAAATTTATCACGTCCTTTAACGCAAGAACGTGATTATTTTCTTTGAATCAATCACACGGGTATACTTTAATGCATAATTCCAACTAAAGACTTCTATATATTCTAATGTATGTACAAAGTTAATTATTTCGTTTCTTCTTTTCTATGTGTTATATTTTTAATTTGTCTCAAAGGGTGGAGTTCTTGTCCAAGATATACACAGTTACAAATCTAGTAACTAGTGAAGTGTTACTCTTGTCCAAAAGATACAAGAACATCTATGTTGCTGATTTAGAGTCTCTACAAAGTGGTGATCTAAGTTGCTTGAAAGCTGTTAATAATGATGCTGAAATGTGGCACAAAAGACTAGGGCATGCAAGCTTCTCTCTTCTGAATAAACTGATTCAGAAGGACATGGTTCGTGGTCTACCTATGTCAAAGTTCATATAACACAGTCTGTGATGCCTGTGCTAGAGGGAAGCATGTAAAGTCCTCATTCAAGTCTAAGAAAGATGTCAGCACCTCAAAACCACTTTATCTCCTTCATATGGATCTGTGTGGCCTTATGAGAGTGCAAAGCAGGGGAGAAAAAAAATACATCTTTGTGATAATGGATGACTACTCCAGATTCACTTGGACTTTGTTTCTTAGAAAAAAAGATAAAACCTTTGTTCATAGCCTTTGTGAAGAAAATCGAGGTGAAAATGGAATCTAGAGTAGCATACATTAGATCAGATCATGGAGTAGAATTTGACAATGCCAAGTTTGAAGAATTTTGTAACGAGAATGGCATTACTCACAAATTTTCAGCCCCACGAACTCCCCAGCAAAATGGAGTTGTGTAAAGGAAGAATAGAACTCTTGAGGAAATGGCAAGAACAATGTTGATCGACAGTGTGATTGCGAAGAACTTCTAGGATGAAGTTGTTAACACTGCCTGCTACTTGGTGAATAGGTGCATGATCAGATCTCTCCTAAAAAAACCCTCTATGAGTTGTTGAATGGAAGGAAGCCCTAGTTGACTCACCTAAGAACATTTGGGCGAAAATGTTGCGTTCTCAATAATAGAAAGATCAGCTTGGAAAATTTGATGCCAAAAGTGATAAAGAAATATTTTTGGGGTACTCTTCTCAAAACGAAGCTTACAAGATATACAACAAGCGGGCTCAATGTGTTGAGGAAACTGTTCACGTAATATTTGACGAGTTCTATCCCGCTTGTGAGAAGATCAGCAAGGATGATCAAGATGGAGTGCCTCTGTTGGTTCCAGGTGAAGTTATCAACATGACAAACGAAAACATGATGAGTCAAGTGAAGGATCCAAGTGCATACAATGTAGGTTCTTCCTCAAGGGAACTAGGTACCACAATTATAACCACTGAAGCTGAAGAAACAGTGGTTGATGTAGTGCAAGGTACTCTGCAGGTGGCTGAGAGTATAATACATGGGAACCAATTAGATCTACCCAGATCCTCTACAAATGAGCCTCAAATGCCCAACTGGAAACACAAAAGCTCTCATCCTCTCGACAACATAATTACCCCTTTAGATTCCGGAGTGCAAACCAAATCAAAAGCCAGAAATTCACTTGCCTTCTCAGTCTTTCTTTCCCAAATAAAACTCAAAAATATCAAGGAAGCCCTAAAGGATGTAGACTAGATTATAGCCATGCAAGATGAGTTGCATCAATTCGAAAGGAACAATGTATAGAACATGGTACCTAGACACTCAGATCGAACCATCATTGGAACCAGGTGGGTATTCAGGAATAAGCTCAATGGACATGGAAATACTACAAGAGGAAGGGATCGATTATGATGAGACATTTGCTCTAGCTTCTTGCATGGAAGCTATTAGAATTCTATTTGTCCTTTGAATCACATATGGAATTCAGTCTTTTCCTAATTGATGTCAAAAGTTCATTTCCAAATGGATTCCTTAAGGAAGAAGTCAATGTGAAGAAACCTCCAGGGTTTGAATGTCATGAACACCCTAAATATGTGTTTAAACTGGGCAAGGCATTATATGGGTTAAAGCAGGATCCTCGAGCTTGGTATGAAAGTCTGTCAAAGTTCCTCTTAGAAAATGGTTTTACAAGAGGGGAAATTGACAAAACCTTATTCCTGAAGAAATGGGGGAGGAACCTTCTCATCGTTCAGGTATATGTTAATAATATCATTTTTGGGGCAACAACTAATTCAGTGTGTGAAGAATTTGCAAAACTCACGGGAAGTGAGTTTGAAATGAGTATAATGGGTGAGTTAAATTTCTTCTTAGGTCTTCAAGTGAAGCATTCCACAAAGGGTACATTTATCTGCCAGCAGAAATATATCTAGGAGCTCTTGAAGAGGTTTGATATGGAAGCATCAAAAGTTATAGACACTCCCATTGCAACTGCTACTCGACTGGACATGGATAAGTCTGGATATCCTGTAAATCAAACCATGTATTGAGACATTATTGGGTATCTTCTATACCTCACTGTCAGCAGACCTGATATTGTCTTTAGTGTGGGGCTATGTGCAAGGTTTTAGTCAAATCCCAAGGAATCTCATCTGAAGGCTGCAAAAGAATTTTGAGATATCTTAAGGGAACACAAGACATGGTCCTGTACTACCCCTCAGGTGACAACTTTAATCTTATTGGGTATGCTGATGCTGATTATGCTGGTTATCTTATAGATAGGAAAAGTACTTCTGGAATGGCTCACTTTCTAGGATCGTGTCTCATCTCATGCGGCACAAGGAAGCAAAACTCAATGGCTCTTTCAACAGCTGAAGTAGAAAATGTAGTTGCAGCTTCTTGTTGTGATCAGCTCCTATGGATCAAATAGCAACTGGAAGATTCTGGTGTGTACACTGACTATGTACCTCGTCTATGTGACAAAATCAGTGCACTCAACATGGCCCAAAATCCATTTCAATACAAAAGAACCAAGCATAATGATGTGAGACATCATTTTCCGAGAGACAATATGGAGAAAGGGCTCATCTGTATGAAGTTCTGTAGTACTAGAAGACCAAATTGCATATATATTCACCAAAGCATTGAGTGAGGAACATTTTGAAAGAAATAGGGTGAAGCTGGGGCTATTGAAGCCTAATTTAGAACCTGATTCCCATCAGTTGGCTATGAAAGTTACCTTCAGGTAATATTAGCTAAAGTGTTTTTCGGCCAATTCTAACTCACTTCAGTACAGTTGCAAGTAAACACGCATGATGATTATAGAAGTTATAGATGCACTGCATGGGCGGTAAAAGAGGATTAAAATTTTCAAAGGCAGGTCAAGAACCTGGTTCTTATACCAAAGGTTAGTAGTCCTGTGCATTCTTCCATACATATCTTAAAAAGGTGCACAAATAAAATGCCATGACATCCAACTTTTCAGAATGTGTTGTGACGTCTTTTCATTTAAAATCTTTTCTATCTCCCTCTGAAACGTTGCAACTTCCCACACACTACTGTCGTTTCAGAATCAATTTCTCTCTCTCTCCCTCATAATTATCTTCTCTCATTAAAATTCTCTATTCTTATTGACCGATCATACTCCTCTCGTCAGACCTTCTCCAAAACAATTCTCAAACTGTATCTCTGCAATGGCTGAAAATCACTCGATAATCCATTCGTTAGTACAAATCAACCCCTGAGAAAACCCTTGGAACTTCCATCCCTGATGAACCCTCTATCACTATTCCAGTCTCAACCACTAAAAACACATCCAACCTAGATTTAACTACACCCTCTCGTTCTAATGCAACTATCTTATACCTCTATCTTACTCCAAATGATGAGAGCCCAAAAACCCAAAAATCAATAATCATCCATCCCTATCGACGGATATTCTCATAGACCAAAGCAAGGGTGGAGAATAGGGTAAAGTTCTGAATATTGTACAGATCTTAGGAGCTAGTGTTGATCAACCCTCAACCGTTCTTGCTTTTGATTATGTGGTGACCATGGAGTCACTAGATGAGGAAACCGTCGCAAATATACTTGTCGTATCTGCAGATAGAATAATGCATGAGGTAGTCTCTGGTGTACCCAAGTCTCAGAGGAATGAGACACAGAGGTTAGTGGAAGAAGGAGCCATGATACTTTTTGAAAACTCTACACCAGCAGAAACTATTGGGACTGCTCGTGAAGGACCTAACACCTTTACAGAAGAAACAAGTCAAGGATCCTCTTCTCAGGTTAGTTTTGCTCCTTCTCCCTGTCCACACTTTGCTATTGAGCCCTTGGAGATTCTAGTTCCCGAGACGAGGTCTAGTGATGAGGAAGATCAAGACAACATTGCTCTAGATGATTTTATTTTCAAGCGAAGGGCAGTAATCACTCCTGAGTCTTCTACTAAGCGAACTACTACTATGTTGCAAGCAAAAGAGGCTTATGATTCTGCCCTACAAAAGAGCAAAAGGAGCAGTAAGAAGAAAAAGAAAAGGTTGGTGAAAAATAGATAAGTATTATGTGAAAAGGATGTCCCTATGGTGGAAGTTGAAGAGGAAGCAACAGAGGACCCTAATTCCTTGGTTAAAAGGTCTCAGAATAAAAAGCGATCTGCTTCAGTGGAATATGTTACAACCCCCAGTTCAAAGTTGAAAGCTGTTGTGAAAAGGTGGAAAATTGAAAGATATTATGAGTGAACCATCATTTTCTTATGAGGATATTTTGGAAAAGTCTTGTGGCAAAGAAAAATCAAGTGTGAAGTCTGGCAAGAGAAAGTTGGAACCTGTGAAGGAACCTAATTCTGCAAAGAGAGTGAAAAGTGAGACTAGGTCTACTACAGAATGTTTGAGGCACTAAAAGGTTTTGTGGGGTTGCACTTTTGACCCAGAAATTTTTTATATGGATGGCATGAGACAAGTAATTGAGATGGTTGAGTTTCAACTATGGGGACTTCTGTTCCAAATAGATACGCCCAATGTGTATGAAGATGGGGTTCAAAGCTTCTATGCCGACCTCTTTCTTGTTGATACTGACCATACTTGTGCTTTAGTTTAAGTGGTGCATATTGTGTTTGACGTGAACGTGCTTATGGATATTCTTAAAGTCCCTACTGTTGGTATATCTTCTATCAAGGATGTGTGTGGGTCAAACTTCAGAAATGCTATTGTGAAGGATGATACAAACCAGAAAGGGGAATGGGTTCACAAGAAAGCCTTGCTCCCTATTTATCAGTTGCTATTCGAGCTAGTGAACAAGTTTCTTCTACCCCGTGCTGAAAGGAGGTCCATGACTTCCAGGTCTGACTTGTATCTGATGGAGACACTGAATGGATTTACAGCTTTGAACT
Organism: Nicotiana glauca; assembly: GCA_026770625.1. Taxonomy (NCBI): domain Eukaryota; kingdom Viridiplantae; phylum Streptophyta; class Magnoliopsida; order Solanales; family Solanaceae; genus Nicotiana; species Nicotiana glauca. Next base: position 66,232 of record MU717629.1, on the reverse strand, counting down.
TGCTTGCCGTCATGATTGAGCATATGTAGAAGGTGGCGACTTTCAAGGATGGAAACCATGGTCTTCTATATGGGTTTATTCTTACGCACGTTTTCAAGTTCTTCAAAGTTCCACTGGAACAATGCAAAGTAAGGACCAAGAAGAAGACCTTCTCTCAAACAACTTTGGAGGAATGTAAGTTTATCAAAAAGACTAGATGGGTAGGCATTACATCGACAATATCTCAGACCATAAATTCTCAAGACAATGCAACTGAGGAGATTCGAAGGTTGAATGAGAGGAACGCTATCCTGTAAGGTCAACAGGCCCAAGGGGAGCTGGGGTCAAAAGAGGAGATAGCTCGTTTGACCAAAGAAAATGCTGACCTTAGGGCACAAGTGGAGAACTTGAAGGAGAAACTGCTCACCGAGCAAATGTCGGTGAATGCCCGAATAGATCTAGTTCTCCAAATCCTTGCTGTAGCTTCCAAGCCCTCTCCTCCTAGTGTTCCCTAGGTAGCCCCTTTTAGTGACCCGTTTCTGGATTTTATTTTCTTGTTTTGATTACTTGGCAATTGTTTTTGTTTTCTTTGTGATGTGGATGGGATGCACCTGTACTTCTCCCGCTGAAAACAGTCCAATCTTTGTCTTTGCTGTATAGCAAAGGCATATGTTTTCTACATAAAAACCATCCTCTTTTTCTATCTAATGCTTATGTTTCTCTGTTTCTCTTTTCTATCATGTTGTGTGCACATATGTGGCATGAGTTAGTTAGGCTAGACTTCTTTATGCTGATTTCCAGCTTGTATATTTTTTATGATGCTAAAAGGGTAAAGTATAATTGAAACAGGGATCTGATTAAGGGGGAAGCATAAAGTCAGGCGGAACTTGTGAAGTTCATATTGTTTCATCTGGTTAATTCTGTTCTAAAATTTTGTTATCAATGTCTAAGTTTGTCATCATCAAAAAGGGGTAAATTGATGGGTTTTTAATGCTTTAGCTTTATGTTTTGATGATCTAACAAACTTACTGTCGAAGAACCAAATAAGGAACCTGACACACTTGGTACACATTTCTAATCAACGGACTCCAGCTAATGTGAACTGCTACAACTTCAAAAGGTAGAGAACCAACAAAAGGACCTGATCCCTTGTGTTTCCAACAGTAGTACGAAAGTCAACTGTGTACATCTAAAAAGTGATTGCCTCAGAAACAATGCAACACAGTTCTGCAGTCACTTGTACCTTGACCAACCAAGTGATTACATCATTCAAGTGTTGTCATCCAAGTTGTATTAACAAAAAGTATTACAACAAAACATCACTTGAATGCTAAAGAATTCACTTCAAGCATTCAAGCCATAAGATATTTGACCATTCCATTCTCAAATGCATCAAGAATAAAGTTTAACACTACTACGGATCAGTTCCTAAATCCAGTATCTTATTGTCCTTAGTTGAGTTTTAATTGTTCTTCATTGTAATTCCTAATTTGCTTAGCCAGAAGCGTTGCTTAGGAACTCCTTTGTAAAATCATAAACCCTTAGTGTTTGTGTCGTGACTAGAGTTAGTCATGAGTTAAAGTATTTGTAATAGGTGTATTGCAAAGCGGCTTGTAGTAGGTGTATTACAAGTTAGTGAGGGATTAAGAGTTTAATTCCTATATTGCATAGGTTGTAATCTCAAAGTTGCTCATAGTGAAGTTTAAATCCTACTTATGTAGGTCATGGTTTTTTATCCCCTTGAGCAGAGGGATTTTTCTAGGTAAAAGTCCTTGTCTTATTTACTTATTGTTTCATTAGCATTATCAATGGAAACTCATAAAGGACATGGTACTCTATAGTTTGGTGCTCATATAAACTATCAGGAGTTATACTCCTTCTACATTTCCAGCACAAATTTCCTTTGAGAAATTATTATACCATCATCCTTATACATTACCTCTAGCCCTAGAAGGTAGTGCAATTGTCCTATATCTTTGATCTTAAACTGCTCATGTAAGGAGTCTTTCAATTGTGTGATCTCTTTCTGATCAGTTCCAATAAGTAGCACATCATCCACATATACTGCAACATATACCAAGGAATTTCCATTTTTCTTATAAAAGAGTGAGTAGTCATTCATGGAGTGTGTATATCCTTTTGATCCCAAAGCTTCAGTCAGTTTTGCATACCACTATCGACTAGCTTGCTTTAAACCATAGAGAAACTTGTTTAGTTTGCATACCAATCCAGGTTTATCCACAACAAGTCCAGGTGGAGTCTGCATATATACTTCCTCATTGAGGTCTCCATGGAGGAAGACATTGTTTACATCTAGCTGAGATATACACCATCCCTTCTTCACTGCCATGGCTATTAATCCTCTCACGGTTATCATCTTCACTACTGGGGAGAATGTCTCTGTGTAGTCAATTCCTTCCTGTTGTGTATAACCTTTCACAACCAGTCTGACCTTGATCCTTTTTATACTACCATTAGCTTTATGTTTTTGTAAATCCATTTGTATCCTATTGCTTGTTTTGCTGGTGGTAGAGCTACCAGGTCCCAAGTGTGGTTGGAATATAGAGCCTCAAATTCCTGTGTCATTGCAGCTTGTCATGCAGGGTCTATAGCGGCTTCGTTATATGACAATGGTTCCCTATCATGACAAATATTTCTCATAAGAACTTGACTATTATGAGTTAATAGATCAGATACAACATGATGGTTCATAGAAAACAATGCATTAAGGGAGTTAGTATTTGGTTTAAGTTTAGGGAATGTATATAGTCTTGTAGATAACTAGGTGCTTTGTGTGTTCTTGAGGACTGTCTCAGCTGCATGGGTTCTGCATAAGGTTGCTCAGTATGATCTTGTGATGGAAATTATGTTGGAGAATTAGGTATTATGGAGGATAATGGGGAGTGATCATGTGTAGGTGATATGAGATTAGTTGTGTTGTCAGCATTACTCCTTTGAATACTCAAATGTTCAGATATTTGTTGTGTAATGTTCGTACTATCACAAGGTTGCTCACATAGAGGTTCAATAAAAGGAATTGAATGAGGGATACATAATTGGGGAGATATATCCAAATTTGTTGCAAATGGAAATATAGACTCATGGAAAACTATATCTCTGGAAACAATGATCTTTCTAGTGGCCAGACTTAGGACTTTGTATCCCTTTATATTGAAGGGATAGCCAATAATACATGTGGTGTTGTTATAGGTTCAAATTTATCTCTGTGAGGTTTAGGTACAGTGGGGTAGCACGGGCAGCCAAAACTTTTTACGTGAGAGTACTTTAGCTTTCTCTTATACAACAATTCTTATGGAGTTTGATCATTAATAGAAGTGTAAGGAAGTCTATTTATGAGGAAGGTTGTACAGAGTATACATTCACCCTAATATTTTTGGGATAGTTTGGATTGAAAAAGGAGAGCTCTAATTGTTTCAAGGGGATACTTGTGTTTTCTTTCCACTAACCATTTTATTGTAGAGTGTAGGGGCAAGTTCTTTGATGTGTGATACCTTTGGATTGTAATAACATGTTTGTTTATGCATTGGTGAACTCTAGTCCATTATCTGCTCTCAGATTTTAACATTTACTCCAAACTAATTTTCCACCAGACTAATGAATCCCTTAAGTACTTGATGAGCATTGCTTTTACTGGATAGGAGATGAGTCCAAGTGGACCTACTAAAGTCATCTACAATCACTACTACAAAAAGGACCTTTAGCGGCAATAAAAAATAACATTGGCGGCAATAACAATAGCCGCTATATTATTTACCGGCAATTGATCTTTCGCCGGTGATGTCGGGGTCGGTAAAGCCTTTAGCAGCATTTATGCCAAAAGCTGATAAAAGGTATGATTTATTGCCGCTAAAACTCATCTGCTTTAACGAAAATTGTTTGTGGCAATTATTATGGCTGCTAAACCCATTCCTAAAATGATTAATAATGCTCCTTTAACGTTCATTTTTATAGCCGCTAAATTTAAAATATTTATCGCTAAAAGTCTATACCTTTAGCTGTAATTATTTTATGGCAATTAAATTGGCAACAATATCTCTTCTAAAAACGTATTAGTATGCCCCTTTAGCGTCCATTTTAATGAATAGCAAAGTCAATTAAATTGCTGCTAAAAATCATCTTTAATAGCAATATAATGGTTACAATATCCTCGTATAAACGTCTTAATCCTGTTAAATTGGCACTAAAACTCACAAGCTATAACGGTAAGTTTAGCCACCATTAAATAATAGATGCTACATTCGACCAAAAAATAATGCAAATAACAAAATATATTGATATTAATTCATAAAACTATAGTATATCTCGTTAAATCTTAACGAACAAAAGGAAGTACTAATCCAAAATATTAATATCACAAAACCTTATAAAATAACTCATATTGTTTGAAGTAAATAGCTAATTTTATTATATAACTAATCTTAACGAATAACAATCTTCAAATAATCTCTAAAACTCTTCGTCATACTGAAATCTTCCACCCGCTAAATTATCAAATATCAGGCTGTATGACCTGAAATTATAAAATAACTATGTCAATAGGAAGTAAATATTACCAAACAATAAAGCTAATAATAATTTGCGAGGTTATAAAACTAAAAGTCCATAACCAATCAATTGGATTATGCACTGATGTAAAATCACCTAAGATAAATTTCTAAAAGATGAGGACAAGTTCATTGCATATGATGAGTAGCATAAAGGGGAATTTGTAACATGCCTCTGCAGTCAGGGCCAAGTTAGCATCATAAAAGGATTTTATTGTTCCAATGACCTCCCAGTAGTCTCTAAATATGTATGCCTGAAAATATAGCATAAATTAGGTAAAAATACATCTAATTTTTCAGTTGAGCAACCAATGTATTCATAGACACAAATTATTTCAATGGGAAGATCCACTATTCTTTACTTGAACATTGTGCTCATTTATAGCTGCTGATATAATTTCAGAGCCAAAATAATTAGCTATAGGATATCTCCATTTCAGCAGCTTCAACAATACATTTGTCTTGAATACATAAACCCCCATTGAAGCGATATAAGGGGATCTCTTCGATTCTTGTGGAGATAATCCAATTAGAGTAGTATCTACTAGCTGGAGCGCGAAAAAAGAACAAAAGAACAGTAATCAGGTCAAGTCTTATGAATTTGCCTTTCTTTTATTTTCCCAATCTCTCATTCTCACAAAAGGATGGTTCACATTCTACGCAAATGATATGTAAAAAGAAATCAGCACACATCACAAAAGAAAGAGCTCAACTACACCTACCATTGCTTTTAGATCAAAACCTTTTGGTTTTTCAGCAAACTGGAGAACTCTGCCTCTACTGTCAATCTTGACCAGCCCGAAATCTAATGCTCGACTGAAAAGATGAAGCTTATACTCAGCCTAATGCAACCACAATGAGGTATAAAGAGAAATCCTATTTTTTTTATTTGCATCGGGTGTTTGAGTCTCTATGAGCCCCGACTAATTTCGGGGGTGCACAGACCCTCGGCAAGGAGTTTTTCGCAAGTGCATCACGGTTAATTCAGGTTTTACTCAGTCCGATGGCCCTCAGAAATTGTTTGCACCCAGTGCGTTTCGAACTTAAGACCTTGAAAGGGAGCAAACTCCAAGGCTCAATTCAATTACCACCAGGCCAACCCCTGAGAGTTAAGAGAAGTCCTGTTTTTACTTTAAAGAAATGTATATTGTATCCGAATATAACATTAAAGTAGAAACATTATTCTCCCTATTATTTCTGATCACTCAATTCAGTTAACGTGAAAAAACCACAGCTAGTTGTTTCTTAGTAATGATGAAATATCAATTCATAGGAATTTATACAAACTTGTCCCCAACTGATGCACATGAAAGTGTAATATCATAATTCTGGTCGATATGATTCTGTTTGACGATTGGAGACAGTCAGAAACTTTTCTTAAACAAGAAAGAGGAGGGCATATGTATAGTAAAATGGACATACCTGGACCAAGTCCATATAATCCATCTGATAAAGATGATCCCCTGACAACATAAAAATATTATCAACATCTTGGTTCTTGGCATCCTGCAAGAAGTGGTTTCAATTGTAATCACAAAAGTACTAGTAGTACAAAATAACTAATTCAAGAGAAAAGAAAGAAAGTCAATATTTTTCCATAAAGTATACTAGGTCAAGACAAGAGCAGTGGTAGATTAGTGTCCTAAAAAGTGTGATACTAACCTCAAAAACCCATATAAATTGTCTAATGGCATCTGCGGTTCCTTAAAACTATTTTTTTCTTGTTTCCCCAGCTGTCTGAGTTGCAGCCAGTACCTTTTTTCATAAAAGAATTTCTTTCAGTCAGAAAACAAAAGAACAAAATCATCTGAGATTGTTACATTGTTGCAAGTTTTATTTGAACAGATCAGTTGGAGCACTAGAAAAGAATTGTGACATCTAGCAAACTATACAAAACAAACATGGGACTCTAATTAAAATTCTTTTATGAATTTCATAAATACAGTTTCCAACCTCAACAAATCCATCTCCAAAGCTCACACCATTTACAAAATATGTTCGAGCAATATGACGATTCAAGGGAGCAAAATTGTACTGGAGCAGAATTGTAAGCGGAAATAACTTGGTTTCTGTACCTCCTCCTAGTATGACTGAAGCCACATTGTTGGGATTTGCCCATCGTCTGTCAAAACGTGGCACCTCTACAGTCTATATACATCTAGCAGGCATTCATAAATCAGAGGCTAATGGAGCTTAATATATTATGGGCTCCACTAAACACAGTATTTTCAGCATGAAATAAACTATATCAGTAAAAAATTAGTACTATTCTATTCAAAATGTGGCGCCTCTACAGTCTACATACAGTATTTTATAAATTGTGTATCTATTCTTTCAAGCGGAAATGTGAGAGCAAAGCCTCCCAGTGTAAGATAGTCGATGTAGCTGAAAAATAATTCCATGTCACGATCGCAAAGCTCAGAGAATTAGATATAGAGAGGAAAGAAGTCACCAATATACTGAGCTGGCACTTACGTGGAATTAAATAGGTCAATAATTGCATCAACACCTTGCAAGACCTCTTCTATAAAGATAAAAAATTTAATCCATTCAGCCGCAAAAAAGTATATAATTATTAATTTAAATAGCCAAAAGTTTTCATAACGGAAAGCAAGCTGGTTAAATCTGGTGGATATTGAAGTTATTTATTTAGACTAGCTATATAATAAACAAGCTCCTCTTCTATTTTCAAACACAATATCAATCACTCTATTGGCATGCACCGGTAACGCAAATATTTTTCTGTGAGTGCAATAGTGAATGAATGCCAGAAGAAGACCGACTGGAGAACACAGGAAGAGATGAACAAGGAATTGTAAACATTCAGGTAAGACATGGTTTTTCTTTCGGTAAACTATCCTGCCATCAGTAACATCATTGGCCACCAAAAACTTGAGTCTCCCATTGTATGCAAACAAGTGAAACCATTTACAGTGTACCAAATCCAATAAAGGATCATTATAAACATTACCAACAGAAACCCATTTCTCCGAAACTAACATTAGTAAAAATAAAAAGTTAGCATGAACATCAACCTTCAAGTGAAGAGACTGAATGAAGATGAGTGGAAATTTATGAACCTGAAGGAGATCATAAAGAAAATCTTTACACAATACAGAACCACCTGTAAATAGATTACATGTATATCAAATATGGCACTTCAACCGCTTAATGCACTCTCATGACATAAGCATCAGCACCAAACTACTCCAATAAATGCAGGACCATAGATGATCCACAACTAAACTCAAATAAGTTTACACTTTACACTACATATGGTGCTAAGTAGTCAACAAAGCTCCATATAGTATAAAAGCAATAGCACCCAAATGTTTTGTCCAAGTAGAAGAGCACAACATATGTGGTAGGCGCATGTGAAGATTTTGGATTCTGGTTGGGAACTAAGTTTAGTGTTTATGTGGAGAATGTTAGAGGAGAGGGCCTATTATCCACTAAGTTTCAAAGCTGGAAATCATAGATTTCTTCATTTGACTCGCCAAAAAATTAGTACATGGGGAATAGACCTAAATTAAATTTCTTATCAAGACATCTTACGATCAGAATCCTATATTTACGCCCATTAGGTAAGTTTAAAAACAGTGGTGGGCCTATCCTTGCCTTCCACATTCGTTTGAAGAGAAGAACTTCTTTAGAAGCAAAATTATTTCCTTCCAAAAGAAAAAAAACAACAACAAGCCCAGTGAAATCCCACAACTAGCCCTATGTACTTGCCTAGTGGATTACTAAAAAAAATCTTCACGCGGACAAACTATCCAGCTGCAAAATATTTTGCGAACCTTTTAGCCGCTTAAACCATCAACTAATAATAGAATAAAAAAGTATATATATCATACTCATGCAAAAAGTTTAAACATGATTAAATTCATATCTCGCCTAGAGGTATTCAACTAAAACATCAATATGCATCAACGACACATAAAATATTTCTAAACAATCACAAAAATAATAGTAGCCTTAGGAAACATATAGAGGAATAAATTCATAAAACAATAGAGGAACAAAGGAGAAATCAATTCAATCAATCGACTATTAATGTAACAGCAGCTAGATACCCCAAACGATTTATAAAACACATAAAAATCTATACTTTTCACAAATCCCAAAATACCATAGTTGAATATCATGAATCATAAATTGGTACTTGGTAAGCAAAAAAATTGCAATAAAAACAAGAAAGTGAAGGACATAAATTATTTCTACAGCAATCTTTAAACCTACATGAAAATAGAAGTTAAAGATGGATGAGAGGAAGAAGATTGATGACAACAATTGAGCATAATAGAGAAGCAAAGTTTGCAAAATCAACTGTAAATTGATTGCTAGAAAAATGATGGGTAAGAAAGGAAGTTATCTAGGGAAGAATAGAATGTTACCTGGGATTTGAGAAGAAGATAGCAGAGCAGAGGCGAATTAGAGAGTATGCAGCTGCAACTTTGTATGTCCGAGAATAGGGTTTTCTTTTGTTTTTTCATTGGAGCAAATAGTTAATTCTTGTCCAAAATAATTCGAGGGAAAGATTTGACATATTTTTTTCTACGGAGGGAAAGTTAATATTGTAAAAATTTGATTTCAATTAGTAACTTTTAGTGGTAATTTTTTTATTGTTGCTAAATAATATCTTTTACCGGCTAATGCTCATGTGCCGCTAATATTTTAGCTTAAATAATTCATTAGCAACAATAGTCTTATTGCGGCTAAATAATTTCCGCCAAAAACCTCCCCATAAATCAACATGTAGGAGCTCAAAAATCTTATTGGTTGTGTTAGTTTTTTAAGGAAATGGGAGCCTTTCCTGTCTGGCCATTGGGCAGATGGTGCAATTAAACGGTTGTTTGAAAGAAAAAGTCACAGGAATGGAGGAGATACTCTTTATTTTTTAAAAGGGAACATGCCCAAGTCTGTCACAGAACATCCACATTGCCTCCAACACACAAATGAGAAAAAGCACTAGGACAATTAGATGATGAATTCACAGAAAGAAATCGTTTTTTAATACCTGCACTTGAACTAATTACAACTGAAAATGAGAGAACACACTTATTGACATGAGATGGTGTATTTTCAATAGAATGAAGTGGACATTGTGTGTTACAAGTGAAGTGAGTGACAGGGGTGGATAGGAAATCAATGACATTTTCTCCAAGACTTGCACTATTGTTCTTCAAGCACCTTGGACATAAGATGTAAAGCCCATCTTTGACTCTACCAATCACCAGAGGCCTCTTCATTGAAGGGGCCTGCAGTATACAACAATGTTTAATGAATGTAACAAGACAACTAAGATGAGAAGCTAGAGAATGAATAGAGATCATGTTGTATTTAAAAGAAGGAACAAACATTACCTTATTCATGGTGATCTTAGGAGTAATTAAAACATTATCAATCTCATCCACCTTGACTTTGTAACCATTTGGGAGAATGACAAGAAGAGGATAAGGTATAATTACTATATTGGTTAATAAGGATCTATTAAAGGTCATGTTATTTGATGCCCCTGAATCTATAATCCATGAATCAGTCTTGTTTTTGAAACATTCACATGAGAGTTTCCCAAAATTAATAGTGGAGGTGATAGCTATGATACCTGAAACGTTACTGATGAAGTGTTGTCATTGTCTGAGTTGTCTCTTCCTCTTCCTGATTGGAACTGTTGTAGTAGGTTCACAAGTTGACTGTATTCTTCCTTTGTGAGATTTACACTTTGAGCAAAACCAGTATGATGAGTATCTATGGCTGCTACATGCGCATTAGCCATTCCTCTATTTCCCTTATTAAACCCGATACTTTGGTTCAGACCAGAATTATTTCCGTAGTTATAGTTTTGCCTTGGATTTTGATTGAAACTGGAAGCTTGGTTGTGACTTAGATTTGGATTCTGATTTTGATTGAAGCCTTGAGGATAACCATGATGTTTGTAGCACTTCTCTTTCGGGTATGTCCCGGCCTTTTGCAATAATCACAGAAGGGTTTGTATCTATAGTTGTGAGATTTATTAGGAGAGTAATTTGTCTTGAACGATGATGTACTGCTTGTGTTGGAATTTAGGATTGATGACTCAAGAGCTAAGTGATTATGAGGTTTAATTTCTCTCTGTCTTTCTTCTTGAATTAGCAATGAGAAGGCCTGTGAAATTATAGGAAGAGGATTCATCATGAGGATACTACCTCAAATCAGTTCTCATTTAGTCCCATAAGGAATTGTATTAACCTTCTGTCTTGTTCTACTTTGTGCATACTTTCCCTTGATCCACATGTGCGATGAGATTAGCAATCAGAGTGGTAAGTTCTTCCCACGGCTTTTTCATTTTAGCATAGTAACAGTAATATCAAGAGCTCCTTGAAACAAGTCGTTAATCTCCTTTTAAAATTGGTAGAGCTTTGTTCCATTTGTTTGATCATATCGATCTTCAAGCTCTTTTCACAACTCGATTGCATCTGTCACATACTCAACACTGTCTACAATTTTCTTTGCCAAGGAATTCAAAAACCATAAAATTACCATATCATCACACCTCTCCCACAATCGATAGCTTGAGGAGTCTAGATCTAGCCTTTTACAGTCCCCATTGATGAAGCCCAGTTTGTTTTTCACTGATAAGGCTCTCATCATACCTCTTCTCCTTGAGCGATAACCAAATCCATCAAATGGAATAAGAACTAGGGCTATTCTCGGATTATCAGAGGGATGCATGTAAAAAGGACTGCTACTGTCAACAATTGGCTGATTAGGAGATTCGGCCATGGTCTGTGTAGATTTTTCATCATCTCCGTCAGTAGCCATCTCTTACAAGGAGTTAAATTCAACTAATTAACTAACAAAAGATTCAAACTACAAATCTATAATTCTGCTAGAGGATTCTAATAGGAATGTATTAAAATCGATGAGATCAAAGTCTGTATGCGCATGGTAAAAAAATCGAGGAAGATGAATTTAGGTTTAACAGATCTAGGAAAATAAATCGGAACTTCTGACCTTGCTCTGATATCATAACAGAATTTAGGCAATGGAACATTAATTTCTTTCTTAGCTGAGCTGCGAATGCACAAGCAATAATGGTGGAAGTTTCACACCATAAGCTCAATGTTATTCGATGAAGATAGAAGAGGAAGACAAGCAGATGAACATTCTAGAAGAAATGGAATTTCTATTTTATTTATTCAATCACTGAAATGAGTGGAACTCCTCCCACTATATACAAGTGTGTAAAAATAAAGCTAAGCTAACTAACTAAAAACTGACTGATTGTTGTCTATGCTTGGCCACTAACTGACTCTAACAATACTAACACTGAATATATAAACTAATGAAAAATAATTAATCTTAGCAATATCTATTGAAATAAAATTATATCATTAATTATATCACAAATCTAAGAAACACTCAATAGACTATACTTAAGACCATTGACGTTGTACACATTCTCAATTGAGTGAGTGAGTGATTTCCTGACTTTTCCAACTATGAGAATGTACCCCTTTTTCACATTCCCAAAGGATACACTCCCTACTTGTAGGGCTTTTAGTGAAAGAAATTCAATTGTGTTTCCATCCATGTGCTTTGAACATCCACTATCCATGAACCATTGTTGACTACTTTCTTTCACTATTCCCTGCACAAGGAAATCAAGAGTTAGTTTTAGGAACCCAAACAAGTTTGGATCCCTTGTAGTAAGCAAGAGGATGAATAAGAACTCTCTTGATCCATACAAGCAACATGCATTTTTTATGGGTGGCACCTGGTCCCTTTTTAGTAGTTACCTTTTCATCAAACACTTTGTTTTTCTGAATAGGCTAGACCCTAGCATGGCAATTTTCCTTAAAATGCCCAATGTTCCCACAGTGGGTACACAACCAATTATCCGATATGGTAACATACTTGCTATGGGGGTTTTAAGGAGTTCTCTCCTTTTGAAACCCTATTCCCTGCCTGTTTTCACCATTATTAACATACATGGCAGTAATAGCTTCCGAGGACGAGGTCCACTTAAGGGACATTTCAAGATCATTTTTTACTCTTTCCAGTTCAGTCTGGAGATGTTTGTTTTTCTCAAGTTCAACACACAAGCTAATTCTCAAAGCTTTCAACTCTTTTTCAAGCTTAATATATGCCTCACTAGCTACCTCTTTTCCCTTTTCAGAATTTCCAAGACTACACTTAGTTCTCGGTTCCTCTACAGTCTCCTTTTGGTCTGCAATCACTATTAAGAGGTCATCTCTTTCCTCCTCAATTTCAGTTACTCTCTTTACTAACTCATTCTTATCTTTGCTTAATTCTTGATGGTTTCTTTTAGGTCAACGACTACGACCACCAAATCATCTCTTTCAAGTTCTACGTTAGCAATTTTTTCAGTTAAAACCATTTTTCATTCTCCAAATTGCTTATGGTTTCCTTTAGATCAACTACACATACTACCAAATCATCTAGTGTGTTCAGCTTCTCCTTGTTCTAAGGTAAAGGCATCTTTATCCTCTAAAATACTATGATAGGCATCAATTAATACACTTGCTAATGACATGAGTTTCTTAGAGGAGTAGGATTTCAAATTTCTCTGAACATCCCTAAAGTTTACCTTATTATTATCATCATCTTCATCGTCATATCATTGAGTTTATTATTTCTCTGAATCATATTCATTTCCTTCATTTTTAACTTCCATCATGGAACAGTCACCTACATCTGTTTCTTCTTCAGACTTACTGGAGGAATCTTCCCATTCTGCAAGAGCTTGCTTCACAACATTGTCAGCAGATCTCTTCCTTTTGAAGTGTTTGTCAGGAACCGTGTTCCACTTTGTTGCTTTATTAGGGTTTTATTTGGAGCGTTCTTACTTCATAAGAGGACAATCTTTGATGAAGTGTCCAAGCTTTCCACATTTGTGGCGGAGGTCATAGTTCTTTGGTCTGCTGGAGTTTCCCCTTTTTAGTATTCCTACATTTCTTCTGACCATCTTCTGATACCTTTTTGGTTAAGTAAGCCATGTCACTTTCCTCCTCACTTGAGTCATTTCTTTTATCTTTGAGTACCAGGTTCTTTTCCTTCTTTGGTTCTCTTCTTTCACTGTCTATCTTCCTCTTCATCTTGTAGGTTTTCAGATTTCCAACTAGCTTATCTATGGTCAGCTCTTGCAAGTCCTTTTCTTTAGAGATAGCATTCACTTTACTCTCCCATGAACTAGGTAGGACACTAAGAAGTTTCCTCACGAGCTTGTTCCTAGGAATGACTTCACCAAGCGAGTGTAACTCATTTATGATGGAAGTGAAGCTTGTGTGCATGTCTTGAATAGATTCATCATATGTCATCCTAAAGAGCTCATACTCGGTGGTAAGCATATCATTCTTAGATTAATTTACTTGAGTGGTTCCCTCATGTGTTGTTTGCAAGGCTTCCCATATCTCCTTGGTGGTTTGACAAGCTGAGATCCTGTTGTACTCATCAGGTCCTATGCCACACACCAAGATTTTCTTGGCACAAAATTTTTTCTCTACAACTTTCCTATTTGCATCGGTGTATTCTTTCCTAGTTTTTGGCATCGTCAATGGAAGATCTCCGACACTCTTTGTTAGGATATAAGGACCATCACATATGACATCCCACAACTTAGAGTCTTCTGCTATGATAAAATCATACATTCTCATCTTCCACCACCCATAATATTGCCCGTTGAAACTGGGTGGTCTATACGTAGATTTACCTTCTTCAAAATTTGGTGGAGCAGCCATAAGGATCCTTCCTAGGTGTTAGCCTGATAGGAGGAACCTGCTCTGATACCAATTGATAGTTTATATGAGTCCACCAAACTATAAAGTACCAGGTCCTCTATGAGTTTCCACTAAGAACGCTAATGAAACAGTAAGTAAATAAGATAGGGAGTTTAATGTGAAAAAATCCCTGCTCAAGGGGATTAAAAACCAAGACCTACACTGGTAGGATTTTAACTTCACTATGGGAAACTTTTAAATTACAACCTATGCAATATAGAAATTAAACTCTTAATCCCTCACCAAATTGTAATACACCTATTATAAGCCACTTCGCAATACACCTATGACAAAGACTTCAAATCTATGACTAACTCTAGTCACGATACAAACACTAAGGGTTTATGGTTTTACAAAGGGGTTCCTAAGCAACGCTTCTAGCTAAGAAAATTAGGAATTACAATAAAGAATAATTATAAAGTTACAACTCAACTAAGGACAATATGATACTAGATTTAGGAACTGGTCCGTAGTAGTGTTAATATTTGTTCTTGATGCGCTTGAGAATTAAATGCTCGAATATCAGATGGCTTGAATGCTTAAAGTTAATTCTCTAGTGTTCAAGTGATGTTTTATTATAATACTTTTTGTTAATACAACTTGGATGACAACCCTTGAATGATGTAATCACTTGGTTGGTCAAGGTACAAGTGACTGCAGAACTATATTGCACTATTTCTGAGGCAATCACTTTTCAGATGTACACAGTTGACTTTCGTACTACTGTCTTGGTTCTCTATATTCTGAAGTTGTAGCAGTTCACATTAGTTGGAATCTGTTGATTAGCAATGTGCACCAAGTGTGCCAGGTTTCTTATTTGGTTCTTCGACAGTAAGTTTGTTAGATCGTCAAAACATAAAGCTAAGACATTAAAAACCCATCAACTGCCTAGATTACAAGCCTTGTTCTTCACCCTTAGACCCTGCAATAAAGCTAAAGGTCAAAAAAGGTGCCATCCTACAAGATCCTACATACTACAGGAAACTGGTAGGAAATCTAAATTTCCTAACTAACACTAGACTGGATATTGCATATAGTGTTCAACACTTGAGCCAGTTCATGCAAGAGCCCAGAGAACCCCATTTAAAGGCATCTTTCCATATGCTTAGATA
Source organism: Nicotiana glauca (assembly GCA_026770625.1). Taxonomy (NCBI): domain Eukaryota; kingdom Viridiplantae; phylum Streptophyta; class Magnoliopsida; order Solanales; family Solanaceae; genus Nicotiana; species Nicotiana glauca. The sequence continues at coordinate 50,797 of MU717629.1, read as the reverse complement.
CCTGAAGAGTGATCCCACTCTGGGAATCTTCATGTCTAAGGATGCAGATTGCACAGTCAAGGCATATTGTGACTCTGATTGGGCAAGCTGTCCCGATTCCAAGAGAGCTATTACAGGCTATTTAGTGCTTCTAGGAATGTCACGACCCAAATTTTCCACCATCGGGATCGTGATGGCGCCTACTCGTAGTAGCTAGGCAAGCCAACTCATTTACCTTTTCATCATTAAACAATTATCTTAACAGTCTATAGCATCAATATAAAATATTAATTCTAGTGAGAACAATAGCGGAAGTCTGTCTGATAAATACGAATCAAAATGCGGAACAGTTAAATATATCCTCTACCTAAAATTTGGTGTCACATTACTCACGAACTTCTAAGAATAAACTAAATACAAAGGTCTGAAAGAAATATAACAGTTGTTTGTCTTGAAAACAATGAGGCAATAGTCAAATAAGAAAAAACATAAAGAAGAGACGCCGAGCCTGCGGACGCCTGCAAGGCTACCTCAGTCTCGTGAAAATGAAAACCTGCTCCCGCACTAAAGCTGCTGCTCCTCAAAATCTGGACCTGTGTGAAAATGAAGTGTAGCATCAGCACAACCGACCCCATGTGCTGGTAAGTGTATAGCCTAACCCCGGCGAAGTAGTGACAAGACTAGACTGGAAACCACATAAACCTGTGCAATTATAAATATACAACGGAACATCGAATACAAGGCAATTGACAACATGGGAGGGGAAACATGCTAAAGGGAGATACAATATCAACAGTAATCCCAAGTAACAAACTAGAACAACTTAGGCTCACAATGAACAAGGAATCAATACTCAATACAAACACATGGCATCAATAACTGTTGTGGCGTGCAACCCGCTCCAAAAATATCACTGTTGCAGTGTGCAACCCGCTGCACAAATATCACTGTTGCGGCGTGCAACCCGACCCATACCATTTATCAGGTATCACTATTGCGGCGCGCAACCTGACCCTCATATATCGTTATTTCGGCGTGCAACCCGATACTCAATATCATTAACAGTCTGACTCCTCAAACAACCATCACAATTAAGGGACATAACAAAAAGCAAACATTTGACAAAAATCCCGGCAAGGAAAAAGAATCCAACAAGTTCAACCAAACGTCCCGGCAAGGGAATAATCAACAACGCTTTCTTTTTCTTACTTTTCTTATCTTATAATTCACCCTACCATTTTGAGCCAACGCTCCAAATCATCCAGTCATTTCATATACTTTCAATTTTCGTATCACAATTCGAGCCAATGCTCCCAGGAATCAAATAAATATTTTACCGTTCACATGTTATTCACAACATATAGAATTTCTCCAATAAACACGGAGTTCGCAACAAAGTCATGGTAATCACATTATAAGGACTAACGGTCATGCTAGACACCAATGTATAGATACTCATCACCATGCCTATACATCGTACTCGATCACATAGCAATTAGCAACAAGACTCAACTCCTATTCCCTCAAGCTAGGGTTAAACCAAACACTTACCTCAAAGCCTTGAAATCCACTTAATCCATAACTATCGCTTTACCTCGCGGTTCCACCTCCAATTCACTCGAATCGAATCACAAATTGTTCAATCACTTTAATAAATACTACATGAATCGATTTGAATGCATTAAAATAATTTTCCCAAGTTTTTCCCAAAACTTCCAAAAATGCCCCCGGGCCCACGTGGTCAAAACCCGAGGTTCGGAGCAAAACCCGATTACCCATTCCCCCACGAACCCAAATATGTAATTTTTTTGAAATCGGACCTCAAATCGAGGTCCAACTCCCCAATTTATAGAAAACCTAGGTTTTACCCAAAAATCTCAATTTCACCCATGAAAATCCTTGATTTCAAGTGGAAAACATGTTTAATGATGTTAAAGATTGAAAGAATCGAGTAAAAATAAACTTACAAGTGATTAGGGATGAAGTTTGCTCTTGAAAAATTGCCTATGGGGTTTGGGTTTTGAAAGAATGGTGAAAAGTGATGAAATTTCGACTAAGTATAAAAATTGCTGGCCTACGGATATGGCAATTATGAACATTGGTTCGCATTTGCGAACAATGTTTTCCTGGGAGTTGCGACATCTGGGATCGCATTTGCGAACTGAGGTCTGGCTGCCTAGGTTCGCATTTGCGAACGATTTATCGCATTTGCAATCAAGGCCATCTCGCTTTTGCGACCAAGGGCGTCGCATTTGCGACTACAGCCCATCATACCAGACTTCGCATTTGAGAAGTATTTATTGCAATTGCGATCCTGCCCGGCCTTCCCCTTCTTCGCCTTTGCGATGGTGCATTCGCATTTGCGAGAAATTCTTCGCAAATGCAAAGATACCAGAACTGAGGAATAACAGCTTTTTTCAAATACGAGAAATGCAATCCGATGCCTATCCAAAACTCACCCGAGCCCTCGGGGCTCCAAATCAAACATGCACACAACCTCAAAAACACCGTACGGACTTGCTCGCGCAATCATATTGCCAAAATAACATCATTTACATAGAATCAAGCCTCAAAACTCATGATTTTTCTTCTAAACTTCATTAACTTTCAAACATGGAACTTATAGTCTGAAACACGTCAAACGATGTCCGATTTCGAACAAACATCACTGAAAGAGCTTAAACAATATATAAGACTTGTACTAGGCGTCAGAACTAAAATACGAGCCCGATACCATAGTCCTTTAATAAATTTTTATTTCCATTTTCCTTAATAATTTCAGAAAAACAATTTCACGGAAAAATTCATATCTCGGGTTTTAGACCTCCGATCCGGGCACATGCCCGAGTCCCATATTTTTCTACGGACCTTCCGGGACTGTCAAATCTTAGGCCCGGGTCCGTTTACCGAAAATATTGACCAAAGTCAACTATAATCATATTAATATCAAAATTCTTCAAATTTTTCACAGAATACACATATTTCAACATTAAAGCTTTCTGGCTACGCGCCCGGACTGTGCACGCAAATCAAGGCAAGTAAAAATGATTTTTTCAAGGCCTCATAAGCACGGAACAAGTGAGGAAATAGGTGATGACCCTTTGGGTCGTCACATCCTCCACCTCTAAAACAATCGTTCGTCCTCGAACAGACAAAAGAAAGAAGTACCTGAGTCAGGAAATAGATATGGATAAAGGCTCTGCATATCAGACTCGAACTCTCAGGTCGAGGCCTCACGGGGCTGACCTCTCCACTGAACACGAACAGAGGGAAAACTCCTAGATCTCAACTGACGAACCTGCCGGTCTAGAATAGCTACCGGCTCCTCCTCATAAGATAAATCCTTGTCCAACTGGACAGTGCCATGGGTAGGATCGCCGTGATTCCTTCGAAGCATAGATACATGAAAAACTAGATGCACAGCTGATAAGCTAGGTGGCAATACAAGTCTATAAGTCACCTCTCCCACTCGATCAAGAATCTCAAACGGGCCAATGTACCTAAGGCTGAGCTTTCCCTTCTTTCCGAACCTCATCACGCCCTTCATAGGTGACACCCGGAGCAATACCCACTCACCAACCATAAAATCTACATCTCGGACCTTACGGTCTGTATAACTCTTCTGCCTAGACTGACCTGAACACATCCTCTCCTGAATGATCTTGACCTTATCTAAGGCCTCCTGAACTAAGTTTGTACCCAACAACTAAGCCTCTCCTGGCTCAAACCATCCGACTGGAGACCGACGTCGCCTACCTTACAACACCTCATATGGAGCCATCTGGATTGTGGACTGGTAGCTGTTGTTGTAGGCGAACTCTGCCAAAGGCAAAAACTGGTCCTGCGAGCCTCCAAAATCAATGACACAAGCTCGGAGCATATCCTCCAAAATCTGTATTGTCCGCTCGGACTGACCGTCCGTCTGAGGATGGAATGATGTGCTCAACTGGACCTGGGTGCCTAACTCTTGCTGAACTGCTCTCCAGAAGCGCGAGGTAAACTGCATACCCCGATCCGAAATGATGGATACCGGCACACCATGAAGGCAAACAATCTCCCGGATATAAATCTCAGCTAACCTCTCGGATGAATAGGAGACTGCCACTGGAATGAAGTGCGGTGACTTGGTCAGCCTATCAACAATGACCCAAATAACATCAAACTTCTTCCGGGTCAACGGAAGTCTAGTAATGAAATCCATGGTAATCCTCTCCCATTTCCAATCGGGAAGCTCAATCCTCTAAAACAAACCGCCGGGCCTCTGATGCTCATATTTGATTTGCTGACAGTTCAAACACCGAGCCACATACACAACAATATCCTTCTTCATTATACACCACCAATAATGCTGCCACAAGTCCTGATACATCTTCGCAGCCCCCGGGTGAATAGAATACCGAGAACTATGGGCCTCCGCTAATATCAACTCTCGAATCCCATCAACATTAGGCACACAAACTCGCCTCTGCAATCATAAAACACCATCATCACCTAAGGTCACCTTCGTGGCACCTCCATGCTGCACCGTGTCTCTCAGGACACACAAATGGGGATCATCAAACTGCCGATCATGGATACACTCCAATAGAGAAGAACGAGCAACCGTGCAGGCCAATACTTTGCTGGGCACAGAAATGTCTAATCTCACAAATCGATTGGCCAAGGCCTGAATATCTAACATAAGCGGCCTTTGGCTGACCGGGATATAGGCAAGACTACCCATGCTGGCAGACTTCCTACTCAATGCATCGGCCACCACATTGGCCTTACCCGGGTGATATAAGATAGTAACATCATAATCTTTCAACAACTCTAACCACCTCCTCTGCCTCACATTCAACTACTTCTGCTTGAACAAGTACTGAAGGATCTTGTGATCCGTGTACACCTCACACGTCACAACATATAGATAATGCCTCCAAATCTTCAAAGCATGAACAATAGCTGCCAACTCTAGATCATGAACCAGATAATTCTTCTCTCTTCAACTGCCTCGAAGCATAGGCAATGGCTTTGCCATCCTGCATCAATACTGCTCCTAACCCAATACGGGAAGCATCACAATAGACTCTGTAGGGCCCTGAACCCGTAGGCAAAACCAACACTGGTGTCGTGGTCAAAGCTGTCGTGAGCTTCTGAAAGCTCGCATCACAATCATCTGACCATCTGAACAGGGCACCCTTCTGGGTCAATCTGGTCATTGGGGCTGCAATGGACGAAAATCCATCCACAAACCGACGTTAATAACCTGCTAAGCCCAAGAAACTTCGAATCTCAGTCACCGAAGCTGGTCGAGGACAATTCTTGACTGCCTCAATCTTATTTGGGTCCACCTGAATTGCCTCTGCAGATACAATATGACCCAGAAATGCAACCGAAATCAACCAGAACTCGCACTTCAAAAACTTAGCATATAACTGTCTATCCTTCAGAGTCTGGAGAACCACTCTAAGGTGCTGCTCGTGCTCTTCCCGGCTGCGGGAGTACACCAGAATATCATCTATAAAGACTATCACGAACAAGTCTAGATAAGACTTGAACACTCGTTTCATCAACTCCATAAATGATGCTGGGGCAGTGGTCAACCCAAATGACATGACTAAAAACTCGTAGTGCCCATACCGAGTGCGGAATGCTATCTTAGGGACATCAGACGCCCTAATCCTCAGTTGATGGTAGCCAGATCTCAAGTCCATCTTTGAGAACACCCTTGCTCCCTAAAGCTGGTCAAACCAATCATCAATCCTCGGCAGTGGATATTTGTTCTTTATCGTCACCTTGTTCAACTGACGGTAATCAATACGCATCCACATCGAACCATCCTTCTTCTTTACAAATAACACCGGTGCACCCCAAGGAGAAATACTAGGCCTGATAAAACCCTTCTCTAGTAAATCCTGCAACTGGTCCTTTAACTCTTTTAACTTTGGCGGGGCCATGCGATACGGCGGAATGGAGATGGGCTGCGTGCCCAAAACCAGATCAATACAGAAATTAATGTCCCTACGGGTGGCATACCCGGCAGGTCTGAAGGGAAAATCTCAGGAAACTCCCGAACAATAGGAACCGAGTCAATAGAAGGAACTTCTACGCTGGAGTAGCGAACATATGCCAGATAAGCTAAACACCCCTTATCGACCATGTGTCGAGCGTTAACATAGGAAATAACACTGCGAGTGGTATGACCTGAGGTCCCTTTCCACTCTAGTCGGGGCAATTCTGGCAAGGCCAAGGTCACCGTCTTGGCATGGTAATCCAAGATGGCATGATACAGGGACAACCAATCCATCCCCAATATAACATCAAAATCCACCATATCTAATAGCAGTAGATCAACATGGGTCTCAAGACCCTCAAATACAACCACACAGGAACGATGCACCCGGTCGACTACTATGTAGTCACCCACCGGTGTAGACACATAAACAGGAATGTCCAAAGCATAACTAGACATAGCCAGGCAGGGTGCAAAATAGGAAGACACATATGAATATGTAGACCCAGGGTCAAATAACACTGACACATCTCTATCACAAACCAGAATATTACTTGTAATAACAGCATCTGACGCCTCCGCCTCTGGCCTGGCTGGCAAAGCATAAAATCGGGGCTCAGCCCTACCTCCCTGAACCATGTCTCTAGGACGATCGGCCACCGGCTGACCCCTACCTCTGGCAGTACGGCCTCCACCTCTACGGTCCTCACTTCCACCTTTATAATCCCTACCCCTGCCCTTGGCTGGCTGGGCAGGCTGTGGGTCAACTGGTGTCTGAATCATAGGGCGAGGACCCTGCTGCTGTGACTGTGTACCCCTCAATCTCGGGCAAGCTCTCCTGATTTGACCATACTCACCACACTCATAACATCCCCCTGTATGATGCGGCTGGCCCTGACGGCCCGAATGACCTCCACGAATACTCTGAAGAGGCTTTGCACTAATGGGCTGCTGATCAGAATACTGTCCACGAAAACCACAATCACCTGAGACACCCTGTGAAGCCTGGAGGGCTGACTGAAAAGGCCTGGAAGACTGGCACCTATCATAAGAATCCCTGCCACTAGATGAGGCACCACTGAATCGACCTGAGTGACGGGGCCTCTTGTCTGCCCTATAACCACCCCCATGTGGCAGAACCATCTCGATCCTCCGGGCCACATTGGCCGCCTCCTGAAAAGTAATGTCACTACCCGCCTCTCTGGCCATCTGAAGACGAATAGGCTGGATCAAACCATTAATAAATTTCCTCACCCTCTCCCTATCAGTGGGGAGTATGATGAGGGCATGGCGAGCTAGATCGATAAACCGAGTCTCATATCGGGTGACCATCATAGACCCCTGCTAGAGGCGCTCAAACTGCATCCGATAAGCATCCCTCTGAGTAACGAGAAGAAACTTCTCCAGGAACAACTCCAAGAACTGATCCCAAGTCAAAGGCGACCCTGCTGGTCTGGCTGAACAGTAATCCCTCTACCAAGTCTTGGCAGATTCAGATAAACGAAAAGCCGCGAAATCAACTCCATTGGACTCCACAATGCCTATGTTCCGAAGAACCTCGTGGTAGCTATATAGGAAATCCTAGGGGTCCTCAGAAGAAGCTCCGCTGAATGAAGCAGTAAAGAGCTTGGTGAATCTGTCCAACCTCCATAAAGCATTTGCGGACATAGCTGTTCCATCACCGGTCTATGCAACTACCCCCGGCTGAACTCCCGCAGCTGGCTGAACTAGTGGAACCTGAGTCTAGGTAGTTACCTGCTCCAGAGTACGTGCAGCAGGAGTATGGGCTCCTCTTCCAGCCTGGGAAGTGGCTGGTGCTGCAGGAAGCAATCCTGCTCGGGTGAAACTCTCCATGAGGCCAACCAACCGGACCAAGGCGTCCTGAAGAACTGGGGTAGCAATAAACCCCTCTGGGACCTGAGCTGGGCCCACTGGAACTGTCTGGGCTGGGGCCGAAACCTCATCGTCAAGGCCAACCTGAGGTTCTGCCATTGGTGTTGCTGCTGGTGGCTGGGCCCTACCCCTACCTCGGCCCCTAGTGTGTCCACGTCCTTTGCCCCTAGCGGGAGCTGCCTGGGGCTCGAACTGCTGATAGGTGGATGAGGAAGCGCGTGTTCTCGCCATCTGCGAAAGAAAAAAGTAGAACTTCAATAAGCATTTGAGAAACCAAATCGCACGACAAGAAAGAACAAATGAGAGATTTTTCCTAACTCAATAGACATCTGGGGAACAAGTACAGACGTCTCCGTACCTACCCCTCAGACTCTACTAAGTTTGTCCGTGAGTTGTGAGACCTATGTAACCTAGTGCTCTGATACCAACTTGTCACTACCCGGATTCCCCACCATCGGGATCGTGATGGCGCCTACTCGTAGTAGCTAGGAAAGCCAACTCATTTTCCTTTTCATCATTAAACAATTATCTTAACAGTCTATAGCATCAATACAAAACTTTAATTCTAATGAGAACAATAGCGGAAGTCTGTCTGATAAATACGAATCAAAATGCGGAACAGTTAAATATATCCTCTACCCAAGATTTGGTGTCACATTACTCACGAACTTCTAAGAATAAACTAAATACAAAGATCTGAAAGAAATATAACATATGTCTGTCTCGAAAACAATGAGGCCACAGTCAAATAAGAAAAAGCATAAAGAAGAGACGCCGAGCCTGCGGACGCCTACAAGGCTACCTCAGTCTCGTGAATATAAAAACCTGCTCCCGTACTAATGTTGCTGCTCCTCAAAACCTGGACATGTGCAAAAATGCACAGAAGTGTAGCATCAGCACAACCGACCCCATGTGTTGGTAAGTGTCTAGCCTAACCCTGACGAAGTAGTGACGAGGCTAGACTGTACACCACATAAACTTGTGCAGTTATAAATATACAACGAAATATCGAATACAAGGCAATTGACAACATGGGAGGGGAAACATGCTATGGAGAGATACAATATAAACGGTAATCTCAAGTAACAAACTAGAACAGCTTAGGCTCACAATGAACAAGGAATCAATACTCAATACAAACACATGGCATCAATAACTGTTGCGGCGTGCAACCCGCTCCATAAATATCACTGTTGCGGCGTGCAACCCGCTCCACAAATATCACTGTTGTAGCGTGCAACCCAACCCATACCATTTATCAGGTATCACTGTTGCGGCGCGCAACCCGACCCTCATATATCACTGTTGCGGCGCGCAACCCGACCCTCATATATCATTGTTGCGGCGTGCAACCTGATCCTGAATATCATTAACACTCTGACTCCTCAAACAACCGTCACAATTAAGGGACATAACAATAACCAAACATTTGAAAAAAAATTCGGCAAGGGAAAATAATCCAACAAGTTCAACCAAACGTCCCGGCAAGGGAATAATCAACAATGCTTTCTTTTTCTTACTTTTTTTATCTTATAATTCACTCTACCATTTTGAGCCAACACTCCAAATCATCCAGTCATTTCATATACATTCAATATTCGTATCACAATTCGAGCCAATGCTCCCAGGAATCAAATAAATATTTTACCGTTCACATGGTATTCACAACATATATAATTTCTTCAATAAACACGGAGTTCACAACCAAGTTATGATAATTACATTATAAGGACTCACGGTCATGCTAGACACCAATTTATAGATACTCATCACCATGCCTATACATCGTACTCGATCACGTAGCAATTAGCAACAAGACTCAACTCTTATTCCCTCAAGCTAGGGTTAAACCAAACACTTACCTCAAAGCCTTGAAATCCACTTAATCCTCAACTATCACTTTGCCTCGCGGTTCCACCTCCAATTCGCTCGAATCTAATTACAAATTGTTCAATTACTTTAATAAATACTATATGAATCGATTTGAATGCATAAAAATGATTTTCCCAAGTTTTTCCCAAAAACTCCAAAAATGCCCCCGGGCCCACGTGGTCAAAACCCGAGGTTCGGACCAAAACCCGGTTACCCATTCCCCCACGAACTCAAATATGTAATTTGTTTTGAAATCGGACCTCAAATCGAGGTCCAACTCCCCAATTTATAGAAAACCTAGGTTCTACCCAAAAACCCCAATTTCACCCATGAAAATCCTTGATTTCAAGTGGAAAACATGTTTAATGATGTTAAAGATTGAAAGAATCGAGTAAAAATCAACTTACAAGTGATTTGGGATGAAGTTTGCTCTTGAAAAATCGCCTATGGGGTTTGGGTTTTGAAAGAATGGTGAAAAGTGATGAAATTTCGACTAAGTATAAAAATTGCTGGCCTGCGGATATGGCAATTGTGAACATTGGTTCGCATTTGCGAACAATATTTTCCTGGGAATTGCGACATCTGGGATCGCATTTGCGAACTCAGGTCTGGCTGCCTAGGTTCGCATTTGCGAACGATTTATCGCATTTGCAATCAACCCCATCTCGCTTTTGCGAGCAAGGGCGTCGCATTTGCGACTACAGCCCATCATACCAGACTTTGCATTTGCGATCCTGCCTGGCCTTCCCCTTCTTCGCATTTGCGATGGTGCATTCGCATTTGCGAGAAATTCTTCGCAAATGCGAAGATACCAGAACTGAGGAATACCAACTTTTAACAAATATGAGAAATGCAATCCGATGCCTATCCAAAACTCACCCGAGCCCTCGGGGATCCAAACCAAACATGCACACAACCTCAAAAATACCCTACGGACTTGCTCGCGCGATCAAATCGCCAAAATAACATCATTTACATAGAATCAAGCCTCAAAACTCATGATTTTTCTTCTAAACTTTATTAACTTTCAAACTTGGAACTTATAGTCCGAAACATGTCAAACGACGTCCGATTTCGACCAAACTTCGCAGAAAGAGCTTAAACAATATATAAGATTTGTACCGGGCATCGAAACCAAAATACGTGCCCGATACCATATTCCTTTAATAAATTTTTATTTCCATTTTCCTTAATAATTTCAGAAAAATAATTTCATGGAAAAATTCATAACTCGGGTTCTAGACCTCCGAATTCGACTCCGGGCACATACCTGAGTCCCATATTTTTCTACGGACCTTCCAGGACCGTCCAATCTCGGGTCCGGGTCCGTTTACCAGAAATATTGACCAAAGTCAACTATAATCATATTAATATCAAAATTCTTCAAATTTTTTACAGAATTCACATATTTCAACATAAAAGCTTTCCGGCTACGCGCTCGGACTGCGCACATAAATCGAGACAATTAAAAATAAGGTTTTCAAGACCTCGAAAGCACGGAACGAGTGAAGAAACAGGTGATGACCCTTTGGGTCGTCACAAGAAAATTGTCCTGTTAGTTGGAAAATCAAGAAACAGGAAACTATATCACTATCTTCTGCAGAAGCAGAGTACATGGCTTTGAGGAAAGTAGTGGGGGAGCTGGTATGGTTGAGCAGGCTATTTGAAGAATTAGATGTCCCCTTTCCAATGCCTATTTCAGTGTTCTGTGACAGTCAATCTGCGCTTCACATTGCCAAGAATCCAATCTTCCATGAGAGAACCAAACACATAGAAGTGATTTGTCACTTTGTGCGCGATCAACCACAAGCAGGATTATTCTCACTCTACCACATTGGAACAGACAGTCAACTGGCAGATATTTTGACTAAAGCTTTAACTGGAATCAAACATAGTGCCACATTGAGCAAGTTGGCTTTGTTTGCAACACTTCAACTTGAAGGGGGTGGGGGTGGGTGTTAAGATTAATTATTTTTCATTAATTTATATATTCAATACTAGTTCTGTTAGAGTCAGTTAGTGGCCAAGCGTACAACTCTCAGTTAGTTTTTAGTTAGTTAGCTTAGCTTTGTCTTTACACATTTGTATATAGTGGGAGGAGTTCACTCATTTCAGTGATTGAAGAATAGAATAGAATTTTTTTTTTTTTTCAAGAATGTTCATGTGCTTGTCTTCCTCTTTTCTCCTCATTGAATAACATTGAGCTTATGGTGTGATGATTCCACCATTGTTGTTGGTGCATTCGCAACTCAGCTAAGGAAGAAATTACTTTTCCATTGCATAAATTATGTTAGATACGTCTATGTTCTATGTCGTGTTTTTTAATTAAAAGTTTTTTTTTTGTTTGATTTTGTGCTCGATAAAATACCTTCACATACAAATAAAACGGAGAAAGCACAATGATAAAATTGTCTAACGTTTACACTTTTCTTAGATTGTAATTTGTATGACTATTAATTAAATAAAGAAATAATATGATTCGGATCATGACCTGCATTCTCTTACTTTGTCTGGTGAATTCGCATTATAGAGACCAAGCCATTTTGGTATACAAATGGCGGTGAGTGGTGACAAACAGTGGCGGAGCCAGAATTTTTATTAAGGAGAGTTAAAATATAAAAAAATAAACTCACCAAGAAGTCAAGGGGTGTCATTATATAATATATATACATATTTTAAAAATAATTACCTAGCCAAACAGTATAATTTTTCGACGAAGGAGTATCGGTTGACACCCCTTGGGTGCGTGTGGCTCCGCCGCTGGTGACAAACTGGCGGTGTGGTGCGAGGGGGAGGGGAGGGAGGGAGCGTGGAGAGTTTCTAGTTCTCAAGGTAATATCAACGTAAGGGAAAACCAATAAATATTGCGATGGATCGCTACCAAAAAAAAATGAAGTTAGCTATTAACTTCATTATTAATTTATCGATAAATTGTTTACAGCTAGCATAAGTCTTTTATAATATTATCATTAATCCGTCATTAAGTAGGATTGGCGACTGTTTTTCTGTTTAATAGATGCTAAGTATTCTTCTATTTTTAATTAAAATATAGAATTGTCTTTATTAGAAAATATTTTACTTTTCAATATATATATATGAATTTAATCAACCTCCCATATAAGTACCGATTACGAAATGGGAAACCAAAAAACAAACTCAAAGGGACAAGCTGAAAACAATAGTCCGTGAAGGACGTGCAGATTCTTTTACTATTACTTGCCCTCGTTGACTTTTGAGCTTCCATTGTTTTATTCTTAAATTATTGTAAGGATTTTGGTTTTTCTTTATTTGCATGCTTTCATCCCCTACACGTCATTGCTTTCATGTTTTTCTTCAAAAAAATATTTCCACATATTCAACAAATTAATGGAAAAGGCTGACCAAAATTAACATGGCCACCCCAGTGTTAAAGAACGTATAAACTTACCCGCACATGATATTTATATTTAATCAAAAAAGTGAGGTCCCGAGTTTGAGCCATGCATATATATAAAGTCGTCTATATTAGAAAGTGTTTAACCCTCTTCCTCCCCCTCCTTCCCCTTCCCCTTCCCCTTCCCCTTCCCCTTCTCCCGAATGTGGGACTTTCGGGCACGAATCCGATTTAGCCGAATTCTAATATAAGTACCAGACACCAAATGAAAAACAAAAAAGATTTTACACTTTTAGTTATCGGAACTAAAATGTTTTCGCAATGCCGGACAAAAGTCCTAAAGTAGCAAATTAGTGAAAATTATATTTTAGTCTTGTTCAACATCCACTCTTCTTTACTGACTATATCAAACTTAACCTAATCCCACTATAAATAGCTATGAGCCAATTTGACTTTGAAAAGTGGGGTCTAAAAGTTGGGTCTAATTGTCTAAACCCCTCTCTTCAACTCGAGATTATTAGGTTAGTCCTATTACCTTAGAATATTTCTAGAGAAAAGATAAATTGGAAAATACAATCTTCGTAAGTATAAACTCTCAGGCAGTCGTCAATGCTTTTGGAGATAGAATGACAAAATTGTCCTTGATGTTTGTGTAGGTTTATAGATGTCCCTTAAATATTCCTGAGGTAGTTTTGGTCCTTTAACTTTGCTAAAGGTGAACAAATTTGGAATCCATCAAATATTAATTCTAACAGTTAGATTAAACAAAAGCTGGAAAAAAACAAGGACAAATATTAAATATTAAACCCATTGATGACAACCCGCGGAATTGTTTTTAAATATACAAAAAATACTTTTTTCTTTTACTTGTGCATTTTAGTAAATCAAGAGAATCTTTTTTCTTGTTTAACCATTCTCATTAACTACTCATTTCTCAAATTATTTTTAAAATTTTTAAAATGCTATCATTTTAATGGATATTATAGTAAAATATATACTTTATTTATTATTTTTTAAGTGAGTGCAAAATTTATTTCAGACAACTAAAAGTGAACCTTTTTTTTTTCTAAAGTAATAATATCTTGGACCATATTTATTAGCTAAGCTGAATTATAAAAAGAATCGGAGGAGGAAGTAGTGAATAGTACTCCATGTGTTTCAATTAATATGATGTAATTTGATATGGTATAATGTTTAAGAAGAATGAATGACAATTGAAACATATGGTCTTGCAATGAGATTTCTTTGATAAAAAAAGTATGTCATTAAGAATAAAATACAAACTAATGTTCTTCAAATGTAAAAAATAAATTTCTGAAAAAAGAATACATCCTTTTTTGATGGACGGAGTTAGTGGTGGCAAAATGGTTAGAAGAAAATAATTATTCACCCATATTATCCATTAAAAATGGGTTGGATAATGAATTTATTAAGATCGGGTCAAATATAGATAAGAACCATAATATTCATTTAGAATATGGATAACTTGTAACATCCCGTAAATTCAGCTTAGGTGTGGACGTATTAAATGAGTAGTAATATTATATTTTAGATATGTGAAGTTCTATCGGGATGAGTATGGATGGAAATAGTTGTTTTAGAATCAAGACCAAGAGTGAGATGTATAATATTAGATAAAATCGGCTAGATTTTACGAAAGGTCTTCTTCCAGCAGGATATCGTGACAATTTGAAGGAATTTGGGAACACTAGCAAAACACGAAAGTTGTAGCCTTTTGAAATAGCTTTTCAATGATATATAGTGGAGCCCGAACAGATCTCTGTGCAAAAAATTATGTGTGTTTTACTGGACAATGCATAGTATGCGCCCCCAAGTTCACGCCGGATGGTCCCGTGCACCGCCGTGCACTTGTGACAGTGTTACTGCCTTGTTGCCCGTTCAGGTGGGCCGGGGCGCACCTGGGAGATCATTTTAAAGCCCTACTTCGTCCCCCACACCCCAAAACATAAAAATTTGCTCTATAAAGGGAAGCTCTCAAGAACCTACCCTCCCCTAAGGTCCCTCAACCATCCAAGGTAAGTTCTAATGTTGACTCTAAGTTAATTTTAATTCTTCAACACCTTATTAAAATGGGTAACCCTTTAAATCATTAGATATTCGATTGGGACGATATTGTTGAGAAAAGAAACTCTAGGACTCGAATTCAAGAGGATTGAACGTTGATAATAGGTGAATTTGACTATAATCACACCTTAAATAATCACATTCTTATGTTGTTTTGATGATATATATGATAACAAAATTCTCTTATTAGTGTTTTTCATGATTTATAGGTAATAAATGGCTAAGGAAGGCTAAGGAGTTATTTTGGAGTCAATACTGGAGAAAAGAGGCCAAATATGCAAATTCC
>MU717629.1:19129-34000 GCA_026770625.1 Nicotiana glauca | reverse complement strand
TGGTTCTAAAGAATTTAGTGGGTCTAAAGGTAGCAGTTGATAGGTTGACTCTCTGTGGATTCGACCCTGGGCGTAATACTCGGGTTTTACTTGCAGCGTCCGTAGAATCCTATTTAGAGGATATACTTGGGCATGATCAAACGTCAAAAAGGTAATATTTTTACCATCTACTTGATTATAGTATTGGATTAATGATTATAGACTCTAGTTCATAGGATATGAGTTGATGGACTTGACAGAAAATCATGAACGATTATACGTTTGAGTTGTTGATTATTGGTTAAGGGTGTTGTTTATCTTATGGGTGATGAAGAACGATGTTGATTATAACATTGAGATTTTAGAATTTATCTAGGAGTAAGAGAATGGGTTATTGGGTATAGAAACACCATTAATAAAGACTATGAAGCTTTATACCCACCAAGTGTTCGATAAAATGCATAAGTGACCAAGACATGAGTATTATTGCTAATATGGAATCCCTTTGACTTGTATTTCTATAGATTTAAGTTGAAAGGGTTGACAAATGTTGTAGTATGATCAATAGAAAAAAATTAAGGAATGTGGGGCGAACTCTCTATGTTTGGGAATGATTATGATTCTCCATATGTCTCATTCTTATGATTATTACAAATTTTCTCAGAAAGTAATTATGCCTAAGTTCATGAATAATTGTAGAACTTCTATTCTCTAGATGACGTGGTTTCATAATTCATTCAATATCCCATGAGTCTTAGTTAGGACAGATCATTTTATTATGAATACACATTCTAGTCGAGTCATATTCCGCATTTCAGTATCATGTATTGCAGTATAATTTTCAGTTCCTTATTTTAAATCCTGAATGTTGAGCACCTGTATTTTGGCTTGAGGCCATAGTTCATGCTTTATTTATATTTGGGCCTGAGGCCATAGTTTATGCTTTATGCATATTTGGGCATGAGGCCATAGTTTATGCCTTATACATATTTGGGTCTGAGGCCGTAGTTATATGTACGTATACTTGGGCCCGAGGCCGTAGCTTGTGCACATATGTTTTGGGCCTGAGGCCGTACTTTATCAGATAAACAGGTTGTTTTTCATTCAAAAGAGGGAGTATTCATATCCTTACTTCTTTGTTCAGTTATCAGTTTATCAATTAGCAGCTCAGTTTCAAATTTAGTATTTACTGTTCTTTCCTTCAGTTGTTTTACATACAGTGCAATTCAAATGTACTAACGTCCCTCTTGCTCGAGGCCTGCATCTTGCAATGTAGATAAAGATTTACAGGTTGACGATTCTGCTTGCTAGGACATCTCGTATCGGCTATTGGTGAGCCCCAGTCTTTTAGGGCATTGTCCCTCTTTTTTCAGTCTTTATACTATTTAAGTTAATAAGGTATACCGGTGACTTTGTCCCGTAAACACTTAGCATTTCAGTATTCTTTAGAGGCTTCGTAGATGTAGTCCAGCCAGTCAGATATTAGCAGGCTTTTATATGCTAGCCTTGTCGGCTACTCGTTTATACTTGCAAACTTTTTATTATTTTTCGTATTTATGATATTTCAGTCAAACTCTTTAGTGGATCGGCATGTTATATGTTTGTATTCATCTTACAGTTATATCACATGTTGATCCAGCCATCCAGTTGGTTCGCTCGGTCACAGGCAGTTAGGCACCGAGTGTTGTATTACGCCTAGACCATGGTTCAGGGTGCGACATAACCAATGGATAGCTAATGGGTTTAATTTTTTGTAAAGTTTCAAATTGGGGTTCCTCAAGTTCGAGAGATTAGAAATTCTCCTAAAAGTGATCATATCCAAGAAGCTACGCCGGTTAACCCGTTTTTTAGCGTATTAAATGTATATGAGTTGCGTCGGATAATTTATTCGTTTTTGAATTACCAATTTTTGACCCACCCAATATCCTATCCAATCGGCCCGTTTATCACCCTTAACACGGAGATAATACTAAAAGTGAATTTTGAAGGAAAAGACAATATAAGACCCGTAAAGAATGAAAACGCGGAGGCTTTGGGAGTGGGAAGACGAACGAGAAGTGGTTGTCATCTAAAAATACCATATTTTCCTTTCCCTTTTCCTTTCAAACAATTACTACACAAATATCTCAATCAAAGATGAAAACTACCCAACTTCCCATAAATGTCCAAATATTTATAGAGAAGTACAAAAGCTAAGAATTAGCCCATTTCGTGAAGTCAACAATGAGAAACATTAACTGCAAAAAACACCATTTTTACCAATATTGCTTCTTCTCACTTCTAATTTCACAAATTCTTCTACCAATTCTTGCATTACCAACTGATACAATTACTACTACAAATCCCCTTACCATAAACCAAACTTTAGTATCTAAAGAAAAAAAGTTCAAATTAGGTTTCTTTACTCCAGGTGGTCCAAATTCAGACAAATGGTATATAGGAATATGGTACAATGAAATTCAAGATTCAACAATTGTTTGGGTTGGTAATAGAAACAACCCTGTAACAAATTCATCATCTCATGTTTTAAAAATTAGCCAAAATGGAAATCTTGTTTTAGCTGATGAAGCTGGAAATTCTATTTGGTCAGCAAATCAAGAATCTGAAAGTACGGCGAAAAACACAGTAATTGCTCAGCTTCTTGATTCTGGAAACCTTGTTGTTCGACATGAAAATGATGAAAATGAAGAGAATTATTTATGGCAGAGTTTTGATTATCCTACGGATACTTTATTACCAGGGATGAAACTTGGATGGGATTTGAAAAGTGGGTTAAATAGGAATATAACATCTTGGAAATCTCCATTTGATCCAGCTCCTGGAAATTATACATTTAAACTTGATATAAATGGATTGCCAGAAGCTTTTTTGACAAATAAAGATGATATTTTCTATAGGAGTGGACCTTGGAATGGAGTTGGATTTAGTGGTGTTCCTGAAATGAAACCAACTGAGATTATGGCATTTGAGTTTCAAATGAATAAAGATCAAGTTTACTACACATATCAGGTACGTCCAGCACGTGAAAATTCTTTTTTAATAATGGCCAGTGATGAGATTAGAACTTAGATCTTTGTCTGCTCTGATACCATGTTGAATTGTGTGACTGTTAGAGAGAATATATTGTTATTTACTTAATTATATTTTCAACAGGTAGTTGATAAGAAAATATGTTCAAGATTGTTAGTGAAGCATAATGGTTTTTTGGAGAGGTATACTTGGATTTCGACTAGTAACATTTGGAATAGGTTTTGGTACGCACCAAAAGACCAATGTGATTTTTACGAAGAGTGTGGGGTATCAGGAATTTGTAACGCGAATCTTTCGCCAGTATGCAAATGTCTAGTGGGATATAAGCCTAAAAATCAAGTGGCATGGGATTTAAGAGATGGATCAGATGGATGTGTTAGATATCATGATTTAGACTGTGAAACTGATGTTTTTAACACATTAAAGAACATGAAATTGCCGGAGACTTCGAGTTCGTTTGTCGATACGACGATGAATTTGGATAAATGTGAAAAAAAGTGTAGGTACAACTGTTCTTGCATGGCGTACACCACCGCGAATATTAGTGGGGCTGGTTCTGGTTGTGTCATTTGGACTACTGAACTTGTTGACATGAGGCAGTATTCAGCGGCGGAAGGTGGCCAAGTTCTCTACGTTAGAGTTGCTTCTTCTGACGCAGGTATGTTTTCATTTATTATGTTTCAGTCCAAATAAGTCGGAATCGGCTATATTTGGATATTTTTTTCATATGTGCATTAATTTGTGTTGCATAATTTTTGGAATATTTCGTAGTTAAGATTGGACTATCTTCCATTATTGACTCAGTAGGAGCGAGTTGAGTCGACTCAATTTGCCTAAGTGGTTGGGTGTTGGAGAGATATGGAGTATTTATTTATTTGTTAGGTTGGACTTATATTATAAAGTAAAAAATTAATAATTGTAAATATGATAGGATAACAGAATTATAACTTTATACGAATTAGGACTTGGCGTATTATTCCACTCTCGCTTCTTGTCGAATTTTAAACCACATCTATGAAAGAGAGTTTAAATCCGGTAAAGAGAATAGGTATACTCTCTTTGTCTCAAAATTTTTGTCGTGATTTCTAAAAATAGTTATTTTTAATTTATTATTATTTTAAAAGTAATGGACAAAATTAATTGTTTTTCTCTCATTTACCCCTTAATAGTAATGATTTTTGAAGATGAAAATACCGCATAAATAAAGTAAATACTCAGTGAAGAGAAAATGTAATTTAAGACATAAATAAGGATAAAATAGTCAAAAATTCCTTCTAATTTATATTTTCTTGCTAATTGTAAAAGAGAAAACGACATATAATTTACGAGAATAATTTTTTGCTGACCCATATAACCTCTTTTGTTTTTCTCAATTATTACCTGCTTTGGGTGGGGGGAGGGGGTTGTAAGAATTTTGTTCCACCTCGTTTAACTTTTTTTTTTTTTTAATCTTATCAATGTGAGTTGTAATTAATAGAAAAGTAGTTGCCTAGTTGGTACGTACCACACTTTGAAAAACCAAGAAGCTAGTACATAGATCATTATAAAAATAAACTATCGATTGAGTTCATTAACTCCTGACAAAGACTTGAAAACAATAAGTTTTCAAAGTTATTTTCTTGCTATATACTGTATATAATTATATATCGAGAGAGTGACAGACATATTGTTTGTGGTAGGCACGTTTTTCGCTTCAATTTCCTTTTTTTTTTAATTTGAAAAATTCAGTATGCATTGTGCATTGAAAAAGAAACGAATCTTAACCTAAACATATGAAATATTAATTGAAATTAAGCCCTAAAGTCCTTATCTCCAAATCAATAATTAGAAAGGTGACTAGTATGGTTATGGACTTTTAAAGAGTTTGTTTTTCTCCTTTGATTAGATTGGAATTGTTACGTAGAAAATAATGCACCTATTTCAAGACTCTAGAAATATTTGCCACTCGTTTTCAACGAAGAGAAAAATCTACTAAATCCAAGTTTTCTTTTCTTCGCCAATATGTGCACCAATAATGTAAAGAACTATTACATTATTAGTGCAATTTTTATCGATTATAATAATTTATTATTTTATTTTCTTGGTTATTGTATTAGATATACTATATATGAAGAAATTAACTAATTTAACAATTTTTGTAATTTTAACTAAACCTGATAATATAAAATTTCCATGCACCTACATAAACTCTTTATCTCTTTAGGCTAAAATCAAATTATTCTCAAATTAAACTCTTTACATAAAACTATTTATTTCTCAAATTATTCCCAAGACTTTTGGAAAGACGGTCATTATTATGAGTAAAATTATAAAATAAAACGGAAAAATTACAGCTTCATGGTCATTTACAATGTTGAAATTAAGAAAGTATTTTTTTTTTAGATATCTTGTGTGTAAAAAAAGAAAATCTCTTATGAGTAAAAGTAAATCTTTCATGTGTAAAAAAAAAAAAAAATAAGGTCATGAAATTAAAAACAAATTTGTAAAAACCTACTAAATTATTTGACTGCACAAAAATTATTGCGGTTAAAATAGTTATTTTTTATATATTAATATATTATATATAAAAATACACATATTTCACACATAATTAGTACTCCCTCTGGTCCAAAATAAGTGATTTTTTGGCCTTTTTCCTGTGATCCAAAATAAGTAATTTTTCCAGATTTCAAGAATGAATTAATTATTTTTTTCCTACATTATCCTTGGAGTAAATAGTGTTGGAATATGTATTAGGAGTGTTTATGTGATGTAGTAAAGGTTAATATGGTCAATTCAATTGCTAATTGATGTTAAAAGGTGAATTTCTTAATCAGTGTGAAAACATCCAAAAAAAATTACTTATTTTGGACCGTAGGAAGTATATTTATTATCTATTTACTAATTAATATACGTGTAGCTTGCTTTAAATAAAAGATAGTGGGAAAGGTGCTTAAAATATGGTCATAAAGTGATCGAAGCGTGCGTTAGCTTTTTTATTTTGTACTGTCAACGCGAATGGTTGCGTAACACAATGATTATTTTATTCGTTTTTGTTCTTTTGCTTCTATATTTTCTTGAGGATATCATGTCTTTGTCTTCTTTATATTTATTTTTTTTCAAATTTGACAATGATGAAGAAACTAAAATTAGTGGGTATTTATATTCCTAAAATTGTGCCAACTTTGGTCCCAAAAAATTCGGTAAGGTTCACAAAAAAGATTCTGCTCAAGATGGATAAAAAGCAATTTCCTGGACTGTATATCTACACCCTCTACATTACAAAAAACGGTCATATGGCCGATTTTTTTGACTTTGATTAATTTCAAATATATAGTATGAGTACAATTTCGATTTTTCATAATTAAGGTTTATGATTTACATAAATGTAAATACGAAAACTGTTTTTGCAAGGATTTTTTCCCACATATTATTATTATGCCTAAGTTATGGTATATGAATCTTTACTGTTTATGTGCCTCCATTTAAACTCGTCCCAGTCCAATAATATAAAAAGATTAGGTTCCCTAATACAAGAGTATGCATTTTCTACTATAAATCACTTCTAAAGAAAATAATTAGGTAAATTATGTCCCTTCTTAAAATTATGCAAATAAATTGGAAACATAAAACTTTTTTTGAAATGAAGAGACATTTGCATTGGAGCATTTTCCTCCCACCTGGCTTTAATCTTCTACTACCAAAAATGAAAAAAAGAAACTCGAATTAGCTACATTCTTCATCGTTACTCGGTCGCTACAAATTTGATAATCTATCGCTAATCCATTGCTAAACAAGATTAGCGACAATTTTTTCTGTTTAGCTACAAAACTTGTCTGTCGCTAATTCCTGTTTTTTTTACTAGTATTCAGCTTTTGTTCCTTCAAAAGTTTCCATTCAGCTTTAGAGTTTAGTAGACCTGGTCAAATAACTATAGTACTATAGTGAAACTTCATGATGTAGAGAAACTTGTTTGATATTATAGTTATTCAACCAGAATCAAAATAATTATATGATGTTACCTATAGTCACGGGTTCGAGCGGTGGAATCAGCCGCTGATGCTTGGATCAGGGTAGGCTGTCTACATCACACCACTTATGGTGTGACCCTTTCCCGTACCATGCGTAAATGCGGGATGCCTTGTGCACCGACCTGCCCTTTTACCCGTATAAAATAAAAAAAACACTCATTTTGAAATTCTTGAATTTCAGCACAAAGTGGAAGTGTGGGATCAGGAGATGGTTCTGGCAAGACGAAACGAATCGCTATCGCTACTGCAATCACAGCTGGTGTTGTTCTTTTGCTAATTGGAGTAGTAAGCATTCGCTTTATATCAAAAAGAAGGAAATTACAAGGTCCAATATTAAGAAAGAAGAAAGAACAAGGAGGTACTAAAGGAAATTAAACTGCTTCATAATTAACCAGAGATTGTGTTTTTTGTGAAAGGATTTATTGTCTAATGCATATTTCTTGCTATTTAAACCAGGCTCTAATCAAAGAAGTCAAGATCTTCTAGTGAATACAGCTATTATTCCAAGTAAAAGAGAAATTTCTAGTGAAACTTCTGCGGACGAATGTGAATTACCATTATTTGATCTCAGTTCCTTAGCTGTGGCTACAGAAGATTTTTCTGATGCAACTAAGTTAGGCCAGGGCGGTTTTGGTTGCGTTTACAAGGTAAAGCTTAGCCAGATATGAAAAAACTATGTTGCTCTGATCCTCCAAAAATGTCGCTGCACATGTATCAGGTGCTTCGGAAACGCATTATTTATGGAGGATCTGACATGGGTGCGGCCACATATTTAGCGGATCCAAGCAGTGAAATGTGAAAAAACCGATATTGCTCGGATACTCCAAATATGTCGTCATACCTGTGGCTGGTGCATGACATTTTTAGAGGATTCGAGCAATATAAGATAAAAACTACTCCATTTATGGTAAACTGTGAAGTTACTAATAAATGAACTTTTTTATCAGGGAATAATAGATGAAGGTCAAGAAATAGCCGTGAAAAGACTCTCAAAGAATTCAGGCCAAGGAGTGGAAGAATTTAAGAATGAGCTACGATTGATCGCTAGACTTCAGCATAGAAATCTAGTCCGACTTCTTGGCTGCTGTGTTGAGATGGAAGAGAAGATGTTGATATACGAATACATGGAAAATAAAAGCTTGGATTCAATCTTATTCAGTAAGTCCATTGTTGGTCTTATACTTCCTTATGAGTTTGCCGACCCCAACTTACTTGGAACTGATCAGGCAGGCGTAGTTGCTATTGTTGTTGTTTACTTTCTTATGAGTTTGTTTATGTGTTGTTGGACTTAAAACTAATATATGTATCTCAGATAAGCAAAAAAGTGTGTTGCTTGATTGGCAAAGGCGATTCAACATTATTAGTGGAATTGCGCGGGGGCTTTTATATCTTCATCAAGATTCAAGATTTCGGATTATACACAGAGATCTCAAAGCGAGCAACATTCTCCTTGACAAGGAAATGAACCCCAAAATATCAGATTTTGGCATGGCAAGAATTTTTGGAGGCGATGAGACTGAAGGAAATACAAAGAGAGTAGTCGGAACGTAGTAAGCAACATCACAATAATTCCTTCAAATCATTCATAGAACACTTGAAATATTTCTCAAAATCCGATTTTCTTTTGATGCAGTGGTTACATGTCTCCTGAATATGCAATGGACGGTCTCTTCTCAGTTAAATCGGATGTCTTCAGCTTCGGTGTTTTAGTGTTAGAAATAGTAACAGGGAAGAAAAACAGGGGATTTTATTATCAAAACAACCAAAGAAACCTTCTTGGCCATGTAAGTATACTGACTACAGGCTCATTTGAATCTATAACTTTCCACATTGAGTATTGGTACATATGTAAAAACCTACTAAAATCTCAATAAATATTAAATCTGAACCTATAATTGTAACAATACAATGAGTTTAATGCTGAAAATCTTAAAAGCTGAACCCATAAATTTAACTCCTGGGATCCGTCTTTGACTGCAGGCATGGAGATTATGGAGAGAAGGAGCAGCCTCAGAACTACTTGATACAGCGGTTGGAGAATCATTTTCTCCGTGCGAGGTAATGAGATGTATACAAGTTGGGCTATTGTGTGTTCAGGAGCAAGCAGAAGATAGACCGAACATGGCAACCGTTGTATTGATGTTAGGGAGTGAAAGTACAACATTACCTCAACCTAAGCACCCTGGTTTTTGCCTGGGGAGAAGACCAGTTGATGAACACTCGGAAACTATTTACGAAGAAACTTGCAGTGTGAATCAAGTTACAGTTACCATGCTTGATGCCCGGTAGTTAAGGTACGGACGAACTGAGATGGCCAACTTTTACGTAATAGAATAGAAATCAAGGCAAATTCCCTAATGGGAGCGAACATAAGGATTACTCCACGAACATAAGCAAAATTGTATAGTACATAAATACTATAAGAGGTTTACAATTTTCTCTTGTATGCTTACCTTTTTTCTTCTTTTAAAGAATGTTTTCTGTTTTTGGGGATCTAGTAGAAATAGTGTTTTTTCTCATTTCATGAAATGGTGATGTTCTGATATAGATGTGTTCTTTTAGTATTAGTGTAACAATTGCATAGTTAATTTCCATATAGCTGAAGTTCATTGTAAATTAGTTGTATTATTCATTCATGTGGTTCAATGAGATTAATTTGTGCTTTCTTCTTCTTTCTATGGATCTTCTTGGTATTGCATTTATTAATAATGTACATAACCTTGATTATATAAAATAGATTGCAATGTCTCCTTTTGCTAATATTTCTTGATCATAGATTTCAGAGTTAATATTCTATTCTGTGAATATTGAGCTTTGACAGGTTACACTTAAGTCAAGCCAGGCTTAAAAGCAATTTGTATAATCAAATACAGTCGAGAGAGGTTCACAACAACAACAACAACAACAACAACAACTACTACCCAGTATAGTCCCACAAAGAGGGGTCTGGGGAGGGTAATATGTAGACAGGCCTTACCCCTACCCAAAAGGGCAGAGAGGCTGTTTCCAATCGACCCTCGGCTCAGTGAAGGAAAGGAAAAACAAAAACAAAAACGAAAACAAAAATAAAAACAAAAAACAAAATAGGGGCATTTGCATCTATACCCGCTTTTTGGGTCACGTTTTAACTTGTGCCAGTTTTGCCAAAAAAATTGCAAGTGTACCCATTTTTTCGCGTAACTTCGGCATACGGGGCTAAAGTTGCAAAGGCAATCATACAAAACTTTAGCATTCTAGTAGCCGGGCCTGAAGTAGACCAAGTGTGCTGAAGTTTTTGTTTGTAATTGCTGAACTTAAGCATACTAGTGCTGAAGTTTTGTTCTCTATTTGCTGAACTTAAGCATTCTATATTTGCTTAGCATTCTAGTGCTGAAGTTTTGTTCTCTATTTGCTTAACTTAAGCATTCTAGTGCTGAATAATAGCTGAACTTAAGCATTCTAGTGCTGAAGTTTTGTTCTCTATTTGCTTAGCTTAAGCATTCTAGTGCTGAAGTTTTGTTCTCTATTTACTGAACTTAAGCATTCTAGTAACTGAGTTTTGTAATGCTAAAGTTATTTAGTTTATTTGTATAAATTTCAACACCAAATAAATTAATGTTTTTTTTTGTCATGCATAAGCTTTTTCAAAACTTTAGCAGAAGATGCTAAAGTTATTTAATTCATTTGTATAAGTTTTTTTGCTTCTCTTTATTGTTCAAATTCAGTTGATGCTCATGCCCCCGTGTGGCTTTACTTGTGTTTGCCGGTCCATCCACCGACGCCTTTCTCCATTATATTCACTTCCCACTTTCCTCTCATTTCCTTAATTTTATCTCATTACAACTTCAACAAGAAGAAGAAGCAAAGTTAGAGAAATTTCTTACGTGTTCCAAAAAGGGCAAGATTGATTGCATTCGTTACTCTTTGTTTACTCTTTGCTTCTACTCTTTGCTTCTTTGGCTTCTGCCACTACTCCTTTCCTTGTTAAGGGTAAATGTTATTGTGACACTTGCCGCTGTGGCTTTGAGACCGAAGCTACCTGTGTTAAAAATATCTTAAGAAAACGAAGTGGTCGAAGGAGGAGGAAAAAGAAGCTGAAATTGTTTAAAAGTTGGGTACAAATTTAAAATTTTTAAAAAATGGGTATAGGTTAAATGGGGGCGACCAAATAGGGCGCCTCGTATAATTTTTACCGAAAAATAATATCTAGACCTGTCAAATGGGCCGGGTCGACCCACGAACCAGCCCACACAACCCATTAAAATTGACCCTTTAACCGGTCCATGACCCACAAACCCTAATCGGACCAATGCATTAATTTAAGGGGCATGGGCCGGGTATAATATTTTGACCCGCTGAACCAAACCGGACCCAAACCGGTAGTTGACCCACGAGTCAATTGGCTCGGACCAGCTCATATATGTATATTCAGACAAGTGGCAACAATTGAATCCAAACATTGAAGAAATAATATAGTACCAGATACTATGAGGCGTCTTGTCGAAATAGTCGAATTTCATATGTTTTAGACTATTAGTTATAGAAATACTCGAATTCCAAACGTTTATCAAGTTTTAATGTTAATAAAGTATGATTTTTTTCTATCATTTTTAGTCTAACTGGCTTCAAGGACATGTAGTAATTTCAAATTCATATATATGTATAAAGTTTGAAATTCTTATTATTTATTAGTTTTTAACCTTTTTAAATTAAAGTGGATTCGACCCATCATGGTCCGGGTTAAGAGGTTACGGGTTACGGATCAAATTAATTTTTTTTTATTAGTGGGCCAAATCTGGACCAGCCCTATAAGAAAGTGAATCGGCCCGGCCCAGTTAAGGACCCATGGGCCAAGAGTCAATGAATCCGAGTCGGGTCAACCCTTTTAACATGTCTAATAGTATTTCACCCTAATTGGAGCTAAGTATTATGAATTAAAACTATTCAGGTATTCACCCTAATTGAAGCAAAAGAAAAAAGAATATAATAAATGCACTTTATATAATGAGATCTGAAATATATTTTTTCATACATTCATTAAGTGGAAACAAATGTGGCATAAGTTTGTCTGCCCGAGTTTCGTAAAAGATATTCATTATATATGTGAGAGCATATAATAGATTTATTTAATAAAATAATACATGCATACAATAGACCGAGACTTCGTTTGAAAATAAATATAAAGTAAATTATCAATTTGTGACATCAAGTAAACCTTTAATATGCCATAGTCCAAGATTCAATTTATCTGGCTTATAAGTCAAATGATGATAATAGAACAACACTGCCAACACAAAATCTTGCTATCCTAGACAAGCTTGCAGAAATCATACCACAACACCAGACACAAATATAGAAATACACTATGGACATCTCCAAAAGAAATGGTGAATTTGTTGGGTATGCGAACAAAGTCTCACATTGATAGCTAAAAAGATTGAACATACATATAAAGTGTAGAGATCTCTCAATGGTATGAGGTCTTTTGGGAAAAATCGTACGGGCTAGGTCCAAAACAGACAATATTATACCATGTTAAGAGTGTATTTGGGCTAGTTTAACCCAACATAATTTTATTAACAGACTGATGGGAAAATCGAAGAAGAAACCACATTAATATTGATGGTGTTGGGTGTGTTAACTACATTGGTAGCCTAAAAGATAAGGAGACAAGTGTAGGGATCTCTTAATGGTGTGAGACCTTTTAATTTGAAAAAAAAAATCATATAAGCTTGGCCGAAATTGGATAATATCACGCTATGTTAAAAGTATTTTTGGGTTAGTTTAGTCCAACAACATATATCAAAGCCCAGGTTCGGGTGGGACGAATATGGCATGACAGATAAATACTCTAACAATGTGGATGGCACAAAGTGAATCATGAAGATTGCCCTGTGGCCATCGTGAAACTTTGTTTGAGGTGGAACCGGTCGGTTCGTTGCATATATTTCTACTTACTTTAGTTATCAATTTAAGATAATTAAATAATCACCAAGATTTTTCACGCATGCCACTAATAAACTTCTATTTAGTGAACAACTAACAATGTATAGGCTAGTGAATCGCTAACATTACTTACGGATATATCCTTAGTGAGTACACACTTCTACTTGGTGTAATTTTCAATATCTATAAGCTAATTGTAGCTATTACACTTGTATACTTAACGTATATTTTGTAACCAAATTAATCGCTAACATTTTTCAGGTATAAGCTAATCAATTAGTAATAGTTCTTAAGACTATTACTGATAAACTTTTACTTAATCAGTGTAATTACTAATAGATAGGCTAATCAATTGATCACGCCCAACTATGCCTTATAAAAAGGACAATGCGGTCGTTGCAAATATAATCCGGTTTACAAGTCCGGAGTCGAATCCCACAGAGAACTAAGGTTTAGCTACAGCTGTTCACTATCACCAAGAAGACAAGCTTGAACAATTTCTAACTTATAGATATTAAGATTCGTATGTTTAACTAATTAACTAACAAATTAAAATAGTAAATTAACAACTAACGATACTGAGGGTTAGGGAAAATATTAAGGAGGTCTAGAGTTATGATTTTCCCAATTGTTGGAATCCTTCCCGCTATGTCTTCTATAATTTCGCTTAAGTATTCCCTACCGATCATGAGCACTCTTATTACCGTAAATCTCTCCCGAGTAATTACGACAATTTACTAGACGTACTCTCCCGAGCTACGCTAGCTGGCTTTTAATACAGCTCACTTTAGATCGCACTCAAGGCTTCGTTATCCCTAATCCTACCTTTAAACCCGCAGTTATAGATCCCTCTTATACTTTGGAAGTGGTGTTGTTCAACAATAACCTAAATATGCACTATCTACCGAGTTATGCACACTAAATAGGCACAACTAATTGAGAGCTCTTCAATCAACCAGAATATAAACGTAGTTGAACAAATAGAGAAAGCTATGGCTCAATTATATAAAAACATAACCAGAATTTATCCTAAAAAAATTTCTATTAAAACTCTAGATAACAAATTAGCTATTCATAATAGTAAGTAAAACTACAATACTAAAAATCATAACCAACAAGGAAAAATAGGAAGAGGAAGGAAAAACTTGTTGAAGAATTCCCCGCCTTGCTCTCAATGTGTTCTTGCCTCCTTAGGTCTAATTTGTGTCTAAAATATGTCCCCTCCTTGTTCTTGGCCGGCCTCCTTTGTTTAATATAGGGTTTAAGGCTTAAAATCCCATATTTTGCACATAAGTCCCTGAAATTTGCGCCTCCTGCTGCGGTTTTTCCGCGGTTCCACCTCTGATTCTTCAGTTGTCCGCGACCATCTTCTACCGCAGTTCTGCCGCGGTCGCGGTGGAACCGCGGTTCTTCACCCTGTTTCGTTTCGAATTTGGATAAAAGTAAAACATGAAAGTTGTAGCCCTTTGAGTTAGCTTTCCAACCATATATTGTGGAGCTAAAATGGAGTTCTGCTTAAAAGGTTATGTCCAATTTACTAGACGGTATACAATATGCCTCCTCGAGTCTTCGTTCGTACTTAATTATCAAATTTGATACCCAAACATGATCCCGGCTTAATTCCTTGAACTTTTAATCAAACTTTGAAGCTCCAAATCACTTAAATACATTCCATAACATCTATATAGTTCGTAATCACACCTACAAGTTATAAAACACACCGTTAGTGCAAAACACTAGCGATTAAACCGCAAACTCAACTAAAATGCAGTAAATTAGAGTGTAATAATCAACTAAAATACGTAATTATATCCTATCATCAACATCCCACACTTAATCCATTGCTCGTCCTCGAGCAATCAAACTACACTTTTTTTTACAGACATGGCATTTTTAAACAATTCTCCTAATTCATCACACCAAG
The DNA here is from genome assembly GCA_026770625.1 of Nicotiana glauca. NCBI lineage: Eukaryota > Viridiplantae > Streptophyta > Magnoliopsida > Solanales > Solanaceae > Nicotiana > Nicotiana glauca. The sequence continues at coordinate 19,132 of MU717629.1, read as the reverse complement.
AGT
>MDKF010835950.1:0-92147 GCA_026770625.1 Nicotiana glauca | reverse complement strand
GTATAACAGAGGTATTTCAAGTCAAGTTTTAGTCAAATTTTTATCCAGTAACATGTACCCAGTTTCCAAACTGGGTCAGAAAGTTTTCTTTGTCTTGTATATTTTTATGAAGTCAGGAGCCCGCTTGAAGAACAGAGGCATACAATTCAAGTTTCGGAATTCAGGAGCCCGCCTGTATGACAGAGGTATTTCAAGTCAAATTTTTATTAATATCCAGTAACATGTACCCAGTTTCCAAACTGGGGCAGAAAGTTTTCTTTGTTTTGTCTATTTTTATGAAATCAGGAGCCCGCCTGGATAATAGAGGAATACATTCAAGTTCAATACATTCAAGTTCAGCAGTTGAAGAAGGGAAAACATCTCATTTTACAATTCAAAACGGCAACTGGAGAGCAAGGGAAGACAACTCAAGTTTCAAGGGAAAACAGTGTCGACGGAAGACAATTCAAGTTTCAAGAGAAAGCAGTTTTGAAGGAAGACAGTTCAAGTTTCAAGGGAAAATGGTTCAAGGTGCCGAGCAGGTTTGACCTCGAGGCACACAATTCGAGATGGCAGAGAGAATGAGTCTCAATCCAAAATAAAGAAAAGAAGAAAAATAACAAAAAGTGAGCTCCAAAATTCAGAAGCAGGAAAAGATGTGAACTGCTCAAGACGTGGTTGAAGTCATGAGCACTACATGTCCGGCCTTGATCCAAAAGCTGAAGAAGATTGAACCAACACCTGCGGCTAACAAACATCAAGATTCAGATCAGGGTCTGCATGAAGCATCAACCAAGACTCAAGATCAAGCTTCAGAAGACTCATATATAGGAATCTTGTAACTCGTAGCTGATAGGCTTAGTTAGTATTTTTTCAATTTTGATGTAATAACGGGACAGCGGACCGGAGCCTCGGCGGAACGGCACCTCGACCAGCTCTTCACCTCGGCATACTCTACCATCTCACTCACTTCTGAACCACACTGATCTGATTCCTTTGTAGCCAAAGATATGTAGGCAACCTCGGAAGCAGGATGCGGTCAAATCTTTCAAAAATGCTTCCCACAGAGTATTCAAACGGGCAAAAATCGCTTGTATCTGCTCACTTTGTCTTTGCACGAAAACTCTTCATGTTCCCGAGCAAAGAGGGGCAGCTGTGAGCACGTGATTTTTGCCCTACATGAAAATAACTCGTAAAAATAGACGAAAATAATTTTAATTGATTTTTAGGTGTTTTTCTTTATTTAGTTGCATTGCATGCATTTTTAACATTTTTAAAAATCATAGAAAAAACCATAAAAAATGTCACATTTTAATTTCATGCCATCTTAGTTTAATTTGCATTTAGGAATTAATTACATTGAGCTAATTGTGCTATTAATAAAAAATAACAAAAAATAATCATTTTTACATAGTTAGATAATTAGCTTAATTTTACAATTTGAATTAATGTAGGAATTTAGTTTAGATTTTTAATTAATTAAAGAAAGAAAAGAACAACAAAAAGAAGCGGGAAGTGAAAAGACTTGGCATTAAATTCAAATTGGTCAAACATTTGAAGAGCCCAAATTTTCTCCCCCAAAAGACCCTCCCCAAAATATTTTCCCCCCAAAACGTTCCCCAAAATATTTTTCCCCAAAACTACACCCCACCCCACACCCTCTATAAAACCATTTTGCCACCAAAATAAAAAAAAAGGGAGGGGAGCGAACACTTGAACATTTTGGGGAGGGAATACTACTGGTAATTAATCTTCTTCCTAAAGAAAGAACACAAACAAAAAACCCTAGTTGAACCCTCACGTCGACCAGCCACGCCGCCAGCCTCCTCCATGCCCAAAACTGGCCGGAAATCACGAGCACCACCCTCGTTTTCCATCACCATCGTCTCCAGCCTCCATCAACGTCGCCATATGAGGCTCAAAACCATTTGAAAAACCAGTCCGCCGTCAATGCCGCCACATCACATGAAACTCGAGACCCTTTGAAAAACCAGTCCGCCATCAACGAACCACCATCTCCTGCAGCCGTAACAGTCCGCCACTCCAGCTGCTGCGTTGTCGACCAGTCGACCATCTCAGTCCACCAGTCCACCTCCAACTCCGCCTAGCATCACCCCCATAGCAGTAGCGAGCAGTAGAGAACCCTCCCCGTCGGCCTTCTCCAGCTTTTTCAACAGTCCCGTCCTCGTCTGTCCCTTCCGTCGGTCCAGCAAATTTTTCACTGTCCGTCGCAGGCGAGGTTCGAGTTTATCCATTGAGGTTCGGTCCAGCTGACAAGAGGTTCTGCCTTCTTCTCTTGTCATTATCTCTTTGGTGTCACTTTGAATAAATGATCTTTCCAGCACATGTTTGTTGCCATTTGTTTTGTTTGGTTTTAAATGTCATTTGGACCCTACTATTTTGTTGCGAATATTGTGGATGTTAATTTCCATGTTATTGTGTTCATCGGCTTTGAGATTTTGGGTTTCGTTTTGGTTGCTACAGTAGCATACTTCTATTTGTTTATTAATAGTATATGGTAATCACAAATGATGTAACAGTAGATGGTATTTGCTTTTCATGTTTGCTGGATACTTGACCATTTTGTATAAAAGGCATCTCTTGAGCAATAAAATAAATATTAGTTTTAAATGTGGAAAGTATACAAGATATTTACAAAAGGTATTTCAAGTTAGTCTGACGTAGATTACATTGCTAATTTTTGATCTTCCACGCTAATCTCAAGGTAGTTTAGTAAAATAATTATGAACATCCGTAGTTTAATTTAGGTTGGACCTTTAAAATAAAAATGATACGAGCCTCGCCAAATAAAATGCACAAATTGCGGGGCCTTCATAAATGTATATATTAAAATACTTAGCTTTCGGGACGGGCTGTTTAGCGAATTTGATGGTCTTCCCCAAAATAATAAGGCGTTAGTCTTTTTAGGCGCGTCTTTAATAATTTTACCTCCTTAAACTCGGGTGTGAATTTCATGCGACCCAAATCCAAATCCAAAAATGTCGAATAAGATTGTGTCGAGGATCCACGTGCATTTCATGTGACGTGATCTGAAAACATATTCTTAAACGACATTCATTTTCTTAAATAAAAATAATAATTGACAAAAAGCGGTAAATAGCTTTCAAATTGCACTGTAAGTTTAACATGCATTAAAATCAGATATTTTAGCCAAATATAGCAGTTGAGCGACCGTGCTAGAACCACAGAACTCGGGAGTGCCTAACACCTTCTCTTGGGTTAACAGAATTTCTTACCCGGATTTCTGGTTCGCGACTGTTAAATAGAGTTAAACCCTTTCCTCGATTCGGGATTCAAACTGGTGACTTGGGACACCATAAATTTCCCAAGTGGCGACTCTGAATCTCTTAATAAATGAATCCCATTTCGATTGTCCTTTAATTGGAAAAACTCCTTTTATTATACCCTCCCGGGGTAATTCGGAAAAAGGAGGTGTGACAACATCCAGTTGACTTTTCCAATACAAACCTTCCTTAAAGAGACTAAGTGCCTCATTTCTATCTAAAACCAATCCAATTCAACTCGTTCACCCAAGACTCTTATAATGAAACATAAGGAAGCTGAAAAATGGGGAAACAGGGTGGTAAATCATGTGACGAAGGGCCGGGTCGTCACAGCTACGTAAAATATCCTGGGTGAAGAGTACTTCTACATAGAACTATGAGTTGGATCCCCCTAGGAAAAAACGGTTCTACCTGAGTTAAGCTAAGTAAAACACGCTGAGCGAAGAGTATTTCTACCCGAAACTATGAGCTAGATCCCCCTAGGCAAAACGATTCTACCTGAGTTAAGCTACGAATATGGGAGGTGTGAATAGTAGTGATGCATGCTGAAAATAAAAGAAAACGAAAATTTTAAGGAGCTTACGTTTGGTAGCATTCGTCATTTGAGAATTGCCATTGTGCGCTGCTTTGTTCTTGCTTTAAACAAATAAAAATTTGTGAGTTTTCAAAGTGGTGGTTGGTTTGTATCCTTAATGACCTTTTGTAGTATGAATTCACGGCCACTTCGCTATTGAATAACTGATTCTATCAGTGTGGTACCGAGGTGGTTGGATACTCTATATTGCATTATAGAAACCTTGTTTTCCGACATTGCCCCAGACTGTTTCATACTCGGATGTCCATGGTAACGCTAACCCATGTCCCTAAGGCAAGGCAATTTTTCCATTAAAATCAAACTCACTTGTCTTGCACCTAGTATCAGTTTGCGCCCATAGTGCTTATCAACTTTTCTCATTAAGTAGGTCTTGCATAGGTGACCCTTTCAGTTTCTTTGAAACACTTTGTTCGCCTTATCAAATGAGATCACAGATGGATTCTGCCTTCATAAATACCATATATGCCCCAAATTGTTATCAATATTATAGGAAATGGTAGCCGATTTTGCAGCAATTTCTTTGTTTCATTTTTTATGCAAGATTAGACCGAAAGGGACTCAAAGAAAATTATGGTAAAAATAGAAGAATAATTAAAAGTGAAATAGAACTGTGCTTAAACAAAAGATGTCCCTTACGGGGAAAGGAATATGGAGACTTATCTGGACGTATGTACCGACTTCAATGAATCATGACATGTATTTTGGACTGGACGCTTGAGCTGTCTAATTCTCAAAATTCATTGCAAACATTCATCTTGAAACTGTCTTGGTTGTGCTAATGCTGGAGTATCGATGACCCTCATTCGGCTAGTAGCTCCCTTTGTGATTTTCACTAACTAACCTCTCTCATTTCTCTAGTCATTGTCGCCTTATGGTGCCCATCTGGTTTTTCACTAATAAGACTGATTTCTCTGCTCACCTTTGCCTTACAGTTCCCATACGGGACTCTCTCATTTTTTTACTCTTTTTTTTATTTTTTATTTTTTACTGGGATACTACATGCGGAAGGTCGCCCAATGCCCTTAGCATGGGTACTTCAAACATTCTCAAAGATCGATCAGAAGTTCCTAATAGAGAAAAGGCAAAAAGAACCTCAAACTGAATTACAACTTTTGCAACCGTTTTTATAGGAAAAACCGTAAAATAAAACAAACTTCTACCCCGGTTTTGGAGTATTAAGAATATGGATTTTTATTGTGATGGGACCAAACCTAGGGTAAGGCTGGCTACGCATCCTTTTAAAATTAAGTCGGACTTAGTTCAATGACTCAAAAGGTTTGTTGTTTGACTCTTTTTTCTTACAAGCACACAGGTTCTAGAAAGTGGAAAACAAAGAATACAAATACGGCTCAAGAGGGCTAACAAAAGGGTGACACCTATTTGGAATAGCAATAAATAATAGCCTTCGTCATCTCGATCTGAGATAATCATGCTTGAAAGTTCCGCAGTGGGTATATATTAGACATAGTATCTTTTGACTACATCTACGTAAATAGTCATATCTGGTACCCGTCCTTCTTCATCTACCAAGTGCAAGGCCCCTTTTGGTAACACTTTTTTGATGATGTAGGATCCTTGCCAGTTTGGGGCGAACATTCCTTTAGCTTTTACTTGGTGTGGAATAATACATTTTAGAATGAGTTGGCCTACCTCGAAGTGCCTTGGATGCACTTTCTTGTTGTAAGCGCTTGCCATTATTTGCCGGTTTAATTTTCCAAAACACACTGCCGCTAACCATTTTTTATAAATCTGCATCAGCTATTCCAAACGGGTCTTTACCCATTCTGTATCTTCAATCTCCAATTCCACAATGATCCGACGAGAGGAAATTTTGACTTCAACCAGTATTACAGCTTCCGCTCCGTATACCAACAGATAAGGAGTTGCACCAACAGATGTGCGAGCAATCGCGCGGTATCCCAAAAGAGCAAAAGGTAACTTTTCATGCCATTGTTTGGAACCTTGGATCATCTTCCTAAGAATATTCTTGATGTTCTTGTTCGCCGCTTCAACGACTCCATTGTCATTTGGCCGGTAAAGGGCAGAGTGGCGATGCATAATTTTAAATTTCTCACATACCTACTTTATCAGATGTGACACAACCCTAACCCTGAACCCGGTCGTGATGGCACCTTTCGTGAAGACAAGCCCAACCAACTAACCCAATTCACTTGTTAAAGCAGTTAAAAAACATGGCTTAATGATAATAAGTAGCAAAAATACAACCCGACACAACCCTAATCGGGATGTCACAAGTCACAAGCATCTAATAATACCAAATCCTCAAAGGTAACAATAGAGTTTAAATACCGAACTAAGAATATAATAGAAATAGATAGAGAGAAGATTCAGTTAGTGAACACCAACAGCTACCTAAAGACTCCTCGAAGATCCGCCTAAAGCTAGAATGAATCAGCACTCGGGAGCGGGACCGGATGCGCTTGAATCTGCACACAGGGTGCAGGGGGTAAAGTGAGTACTCCAACTTAGTGAGTAACGAATATAAATAATGAATGAAAGTAAGAAAACATGTATGGAACAAGGCATTCTATAAAGGAGCAATGAAACCAGTTAAAAATAGTAAACCGGTGAAAATCAAGTAAAAACCTTTTCTCAACAAATAAATAGGAAAATTGACTGACAGTTAAGATAAAGCAAGCAAATAGAAGTTCACCCCTCGGGCACAGTATCAACAAATACGCCTTTCGAGGAACATCTCTAAATCATACCAGTCCCTCGAGCTCAATCTCACATCACAATGGGTACTTGCATTCACTTGGGGTGTGCAGTCTCCTGGAGGGACTCGTTACGGCCCAAGCGCATTAAAACACCATCTCATGGCATCAAATCTAGGCCCTCGGCCTCATATCAATCAAGCCACCTCATGGAGTACATATCTCAGGCCCTCGACCCCCAATCAGTATCAGTGTTTCCTCACAATATAGGCCTTTGGCCTTACTCAGTCAAAAATCATCACAAGCCCGCAATAGTAAAATAGTGTTTCTCAGCCCAAACATTATTTCAAATATCATTTGAGTCTCAAAGCAGAGTAAAAATGGATGAGTAGTAAAATAGTGGAAATTAATATCACTGAGTTCAAATAGCACATCAAAACAGTGAGGAAATATCAAATAAGAGCCCCGAAGGGTTCAAATAGTTAGCACGAAGCCCAAATATGGCATTCAGCCCAATAAATGATGATGGCAAATAGTGTTCAATCAAATATGCAGTAAAGTAATCAATCGGGATGGACCAACTCATAATCCCCAATGGTGCACGACCCCAGGCTCGTCATTGAGCGTGTGCCTCACCTCAATATAGCACTATAATGTGCAATTCGGGATTTCAAACCCTCACAACATAATTTACAATTATTTCTCACCTTGAACCGGCTAAATCTCTAGCTCACGATGCATTTGCCCTTTGAATCTGCCTCCACGCGCATCGAAGCCATCCTAAATTAGATCTATGACGTCAAAATTTGCTAAGGGAACAAAACAACAACAACAACAATCCAGTATAATCCCACTTAGTGGGGTCTGGGGAGGGTAGTGTGTACGCAGACCTTATCCCTACCATGGGGTAGAGAGGCTATTTCCAAATAGACCCCCGGCATCCTTCCCTCCAAGAACTTCCCACCTTGCTCTTGGGGAGACTCGAACTCACAACCTGTCGAGATTACTAAAACCCGAACCCCGGTCCCACCTCTCAAAACTTAGAAATTTTTACACCAATAGATTTCTCATCTCTCCACGAGTTCATACATACAAAAAGTTCTCAAATTCGACCCCAAATGGTCCTCGAAATCCCAAATCAAACGTCCAATGTCTCAAGCCTTAGATCTTCAATTTTAGGCTTAGTTTTCATGATTTTCTGGGTGGAATTCACATAATAATCGAGTATTTAGTCCAAGAATCTTACCTCTCAATGATTCCCTTTGAATCCCTCTTCAATCTCCTTCAAAAATCTCCAAAAACTAGCAGCTATGGGTGAAAATAGACCCGTATTCGCAAACAAGACGAGTTTAAAAACATTCTGCCTAGGCCCGACATTCCTTCTTCGCGAACGCGGTCAACACCTCGCATTCGCGAAGCACAACTTACGTTGACCAACCTTTCCTTTTCGTGAACGCAACATGGAAGTCGTGAATGTGATGCCTTACCCAGCCCACTCTTTACGAACGCGTCCTCAACCTCGTGAACACCATGGGCAATTGACCCCGAACCCATCTGACCTAAATTACTCTTCGCGATTGCGAAGTACATCACGCGAACGCGATGACCTACTTCCCAAACCTCCATGAACGTGATGCCCCTCTCGAAAACACGAAGGCTTAATTATGGACTTTATCAAATCCTTCTACGCGAACGCGAGGCTCTAAACGCGAAGAGATAAATCTCTGCAATAGCTGAGAAGATTTTTCTGAAATTTTCCAAACTCCAAAATGATCGGAATGACCACCCAAAACTCACCCGAAGCCCCCTGGACCTCAACCAAAGCCCACTCGAACAACATCAAATCCCCCAAAACACATCGGATTCAAGCCTAAGTTTTCTAAAATCTTTTGAAATACACGTTTGATCAAAAACCCAACCAAACCACGTCTAAATAACCTTAAATTTTGCAAAAAAATCCCAAATGATATAACAAAGCTACTGCAACTCTCGGTATTTCATTCCGACCCCTATATCAAAATTTCACCTATCAATCGGAAATCGTCAAAATTTCAACTTTGCCAATTCAAGGCTAAATCTATTCCAAACCTCCAAAACTTATTCCGATCACACTTCTAAGTCACAAATCACCTACCAAAGCTAATCGAACCATCAGAACTCATATTTGAGCCCTCTAACACATAAGTGAACATTCGGTTGACTTTTCCAACTTAAGCCTTCTTAAAAGAGACTAAGTGTCTCAAACTTCACCGAAACCATTCCGGATTCAATCCAACCAACCTGACACCTCAAAACACATATAAACAAGACATAAAGAAGTAGAAATGGGAAAAATAGAGTGGTAACTCATGAGACAACTAGCTAATTCATCACAAAATAACTATTTAGATTAGATGCATTGTCAGTGATAATGGTCTTTGGGACACGAAAGGGAGAGATGATGTTGGAATGAACAACTCAACCACTGATTTCTTGGTGACTGATCTGAAAGTGACGGCCTCCACCCACTTGGTGAAGGAATCAATTGCAACCAAATTGAATCTATGCCCATTTGAAGCCTTTGTCTTGATTGTCCCAATAACATCCATTCCCAAGCCATGAAAGGCCAAGGAGAGGACATGGGATGCAACTCCAAAGGAGGCGCGTGAATCAGGTCACCATGAATCCGGCATTGGTGACACATGCGAACAAAACTGAAGCAATCCCGCTCCATAGTGAGCCAATAATACCTTGCCCGTAGAATCTTCTTCGCTAAAACATATCCTTTCATGTGAGTAACGCATACCCCCGAATGCACTTTACTCATGATCCGCTCATCTTTCTGGAGTCTATATATATCAACAAGTTTAAATCTGGGGTACTTTTGTACAAAATTTCCCCATCAGGAAGAAACTACCGGCTAGCTGCCTTATAGTTCATTTTTTATCTCCTTTGGCATGCTCTGGGTATTCTGTTATTTTCAGGAATCATTTTATGTTATGATATCATGGCTCACCATTTGTTCTATCTCAATTGTATTGCAGTAATGGTGTTGATTCCGAACTTGGATTTCCAGTGGATCAATATTAGTTATGCCTGGATAAGGGAGCATCGAGGCTACAGTAGCCAAGTCATCGGCTAGCTCGTTGTAAAACCTGGGAATGTACCTTAACTCGATGGATTTGAATCTTTTGCTCAGGTCTTGCACACATTGTCTGTATGGAATAAGGTTGATGTCTCGAGTCTCCCATTCGCCTTAGGCTTGCCGGATAAGCAAGTCAGAATCTCCCATAACCAATAGTTCATGTACATCTTGATCGAGGGCCATTTTCAGACCCATGATACAAGCTTCATATTCTGCCATATTCGTCACACCTCTTTTCCCCCTAACCCTATTACGAGGTAAATTTAGAAGTGTTTTACCAATTGAAGTGACATTTTGAAAAGGAATTATTTATTATTTAGAGTCGCCACTTAGAATTGAGTTTTGGTGTTCCAAGTCACCTTTTATTGAATCCCTTGTCAAAAGAAAGATTTGACTCCTAATTTAAGGTTTATAAAAATAGAATACTGAGCAAGAAATTCTGTTGACCGGGGAGAAGGTGTACGGCACCCCTCGAGTCCAATGATTCTAGCATGGTCGCTTTATTGACTATAAAGCTTAAAACAATTTTTGGCTATTCTTGTATTTTATTCATTATGGCTTTTCTATTACCGCTTAATTAATTATTATATTTTATTAATTGTGTTCACCCAGATGCAATAAGCACACAAGGTATTTCTTTGAAGTTAGATGTTAAACCAAGGTACGGAATGTATACTTGGTTACAACATAATTATTTTTAATTTAAAGGCGTCGAGACGCGGGATGCGTACATAACCCTTTATTATTTGAGCATATCAATCTTAGGTTCGAGTATGAACACATGGACTGATATTTAAAATACATCTAAAGATTTTCTAGCATTTTAGAGTATTTCAATTATTTTCCAATTTAAGAAATTTATTTTATGTTTTTATTATTTTCTAAAGAGTGTAAAAGTAAAAATTGGACCAAGAAATAAAACGTACTGACTAGTCTTAAAGTTAAAAGGCATATACAAAATATTCAATTTATCATACTTGAAGGAACTCACACCAACTATATACTAATTATTACTTTATTTTTTACTACAGCTTGCAATTTGCACAAAAGTTACTATGCAAAATGTTACGTGAATTTCTACATTGAAGAAAAAATATGTATTTTTTATTTTTACACGCAAAGTTGATGATTATAAAAAGGACTAATGGAAACAGCTACACATATATTCTTTAACTAAGTTGAATAAAATAGAAAGAAAAGAGCATACTGTGAATTTTCTTCTTTAAAAACACTTTATCAATTTAGTTAAAGGACCATTTCAACTTTTAAAAGAAAATTAAACCAAATAGTAGGTATGAGATACCTTAGCAGTACTTTAACCAAACATTAAGAATGCCATTCTCATTTTTATTTAACAATATGTGACAATCGAACCCGTCTCATGAGTTATCGCTCTGTTTTCCCCATTTTCTGCTTCCTTATGCTTCATTATCAGTGTCTTGTGTGATCGAGTTGGTTTGGATTGATTTTAGAAGGAAATGAGACACTTAGTCTCTTTAAGGAAGGCTTAGTTTGGAAAAGTCAACCGGGTGTTGACTTATATGTTAGGGGGCTTGGATATGAATTCTGATGATTTGGTTAGTTTCGTGGGATGATTTGTCACTTAGAAGTGTGATCGGAAGTGATTTTGGAGGTCCGGTGTAGAATTAGGCTTGAATTGGCGAAGTTAATATTTTGGCGAATTCCGGTTGATAGGTGAGATTTTGATCTGAGGGTCAGTATGGAATTCCGAGAGTTGTTATAACTTCGTTATGTGATTTGGGAGGTGTGTGAAAAATTTTAGGTCATTCGGAGGTGGTTTGGTTGGGTTTTTTATCAAATGCGTGTTTCGGAAGTTTTAGAAGAACTTGGGCTTGATTCCATATAATTTGATGGTTTTGGTGTTGTTTGAGGTGTTTTGATGATTGGAGAAAGTTTGAATGATGTTTTAGGATGCGTTGGTGCTTTTGGTTGAGGTCCTGGGGGCCTCGGGGTGATTTCGGATGACTAACGGGGAGTTTTGAGCCTTGTGTGTTGCAGGTTTTTCTGTTGCTTCAGGTATTTTTGCACCTGCAGTTTGAAGACTGCAGGTGCGGTCTCTTAGATGCGGAAGAGAGGGGCACGGGTGCGGTCTTGTGAAGGCACGTCAGGAACCGCAGATGCGGAGTGGGGACCGCAGATGCAACAAGTTGACCGCAAATGCGGGATTGGGGCTTAAGTGAAATTCCGAAGATGCGGAGGGTATGACCGCAGAAGCGGATTTTGAGACCGCAGATGCAGTTTTGCCTGGGCAGAAATATTTAAGTTCTTCTTCACGAATTTTGAAGGGTTTTTCATTTCTAACTTCGGACTTGGAGAATTGTGGGCGATTTTGAAGAGGGATTTCAAGGAGTTTCGATAAGGTATGGATTTTTTGACCCAAAACACGATTCTATGGTGCTATTTCATGGATTAGGACTGAAAACTTAAGAAACTAATTGGAAAAAATGGTGGTTTAGGGCTTGAACTTAAGAGAGCAAAAATTAGGATTTGAGGGTCATTTGGACTCCGATTTTGGTATTTTTTTATATGTATAAACTCGGGGGGAGATATGGAGTCCATTGATGTGAAATATTTTTGAGTTTCGAGAAGTAGGACTGGGGCTCGGGTTTTGCTAATTTATATTTTTGGATTGTTTTCGATTGAGTATTTTTTCCTAAGCATATTGTGACTTATTCGTTATGGTTTTGATCAAATTTGACGCGCAAGGAGGTCGATTTGAGAGGCAAGGGCATAGCGAGCTCAAGTTTGGCCGACTTGAGGTGATTAATGATTATAAATGTTGTCCTGAGGGTTTGAAACCCAGGATTTGCACAACGTAGTGCTATGTTGAGGTGAGACACACGCTGTATGATGAGCGTGGGGTCCTTCACTACTGGGTACTATGACTTGGTCCATCCCGATTGGTGATTTCTACCGTATTTTGACTGAGGTTTAATTATTATCATTATGATCTACGCTAGTTGCCATGTTTGGACCTTGTGCCGATCTATAGAAAACTTAGGAACGTTTTTACTTATTATCCTCACTTTACTTGCTAAAAATCATACCCTTAGTCATGTTTCTAACTATTTAATACAATATGAACAGATTGCTGAAATGCTAAACCTAAATTAAAGTAATATGTGGGCTAAGATCCCTATCTTATATTAGTATGCCCAAGAGGTTGTGTTTATATTAACTGAGAGGGGTTGAGAACCCAATAATGAAGATGTTTTATATGTTATGGATCGGGCTGCACGCCGCAGCAAATGTACATTTATCTATATATGGATCGGGCTGCGTGCCGCAGCAATATAGTGCTTTGGCTGTAGGAGCCCCTTCGGGGTTTTCACACCCCTAGTGAGCGCGGTCGACTATTGATGTGGATCGGGCTGTACGCCGCAGCATCATATTTATGATTTCGATTATTGTGAATAGTATATGAGTGAGTACTGAGGGAAAGTAATAATTAAATGAACAACATGCACGAGGTACGGATTTTATACTTGATTAATGCTTGTTAAATTACCAGTTCTACCTAGTTTTAAGGAATTTCACCTGACTTCTTTATTATCCGCAGTTTAAATAGCTTTAGTGCTTTGATATAGAATTGATTAGTGCTTTTATGAGATTTCATACTGTCAGTCATTATTATTATTATTACTCACTAGGTCGAAGTACTCACATTACTCCCTGCACTTTGTGTGCAGATGCAAGAGTTCCTGAGGTATAGTACGAGCTATCTTGCGGTTCAGATTCCATTGGAGTTATCGAGGTAACTACATGGCGTCCATAGACCCGATTTCTCCCACTATCTTTCTTTACTTTTTTTTTTGCATTTTTGACAGTTCTTGTATTAGACTATTGAACTCATTTTCTAGAGGCTCTTGACTTGTGATACCGAATCGATGGTCCATTGTAGAGATTATTATTATTATGGTTTCCACATATTTAATCTTTTATTTAAGACTTCATTTGGTAATTTAATTCTGTTAAGCGGTATTGAATTTTCAAGAAAGGGATTGAGAGTGTTGAACTGGTCGGGCTTGCGCATCGTGTTAGGCGTCATCACGATCGGAGTTGGGGTCATGACAAGTTGGTATCAAAGACAGGTTACTAGGTCTTGCGAGTCATGAGCCGGTTTAGTAGAGTCTTGCGGATCGGTATAGAGACGTATGTATTTATCCTCGAGAGTCTGCAGAACCTTTAGGAAAACTTCATATCCTTGAAACTCTTGTCGTGCGACTTTGTTGAATCGGAACTAAACTTCTACTATTCTATTCTCTCACAGATGGTGAGGACACGAGCCACCGGACGAGGTGGACAACCACCAGAACCACCCACGGAGGCCAGCAGAGGTCATAGACGCGATCATGGTTATGGCAGAGGCACAGTAGCGAGGGTAGCATTTGTTAATCCACCAGCCGCCCCAGCTCCGGATCAGACTCCAGCAGCACCAGTTCAGGCACCAGCTGTGCCCATCTTGATTCCAGGTCTACATTAGACCTTGACACAGATTTTCACAATTTGCACTCCCTTATCTCAGGTGGTTTCAACCACCATAGCAGCAGGTACTTTGTAGGCCGGAGGAGGCAATCAGACCCCCATTGCTCGCACACCTGAGTAGGTAGTGCAGGGACTACAGATGACAGAGGCACCTCCAGCTCAGCAGGTTGATCCAGTGCAGGAGTTCAGGGTTCTAGCTATGCCGGAGGATGAGTAGTGTCGTCTTGAGAGGTTTGGTAGACTCCAACCTCCAACATTCAGTGGTGCTGAGGGCGAGGATGCCTAAGGCTTTCTTGAAAGATGTCAGTGGATGCTCCGTACAGCAGGAATTCTTGAGTCTAGAGATATGGCATTTACCACATTTCAGTTTACTGGGGCTGCCTTCACTTGGTGGGAGGCATATGAGAGGCGTACGCCTATTGGTGCAACGCCCCGTACTTGGAAAGAGTTCTCCACTCTCTTCTTGGAGAAGTATGTATCTCAATCCCGTAGAGAGGAGATACGCAGGCAGTTTGAGTGGTTGACATAGGGAGATATGATCGTGACTCGGTATGAGATGAGGTTTTCGGAGTTGGCTCGTCATGCCACCTGGATGATTCCGTCGGACCGTGAGAGGATTAGGAGATTTTTGGATGGCCTTAACTACTATCTCCGTATTCTGAAGATGAGAGAGAGAGAGATAGAGAGTATTGGGTGCTAAATTTGAGGAGGTGGTGGATATCGCTCGTGAGATTGAGTTAGTTCGTCGTCAAGAGAGAGAGAGGAGAGCGAGGCCAAAAGGCCTCATGGATCGGGAAGTTACAGTGGTGCTCCTTCGAGGGGCCAGTTCCAGCATGGTAGAGGTCGTTCCTCAGTCGGCCCGTCCAGAGTATCATGGGGCATTTTCAGATCATGGTCATCATAGGTCTTAGCAGGGCCAGCCTTCACTTAGCACTCTCCCAACTCAGAGTTCATCTCGTGCCCCATCAGTTGATGATTCTTCTGCACCGAGTGCATCTGCTAGTCACTTAGGTGTGAGGGGATCCCTTCAGTCCCCTACTCCAGCACCGGGTAGTTGTTATAAGTGCGTAGTGTGACTGATTATGTTCCGAGTAGAGTGATATCCTTCTTGAAGGCCCAGCGTATGGTTGGGAAGGGTTGTCTGTCATATTTAGCCTTTGTGCTGGATTTTGGAGCTGAAGCTCCTAGCATTGATTCTGTTCCAGTTTTGAGGGATTTTTCCGATATATTTACTGGACACCTGCTGGGCATGCCACCGAATAGGGATATTTATTTTGGTATTGATCTGGTGCCGGGCACTCAGCCTATATCTATTTCCTCATATCGTATGGCACCAGCGGAGTTGAAAGAATTAAAGGAGCAGCTTCAGGAACTCCTTGATAAGGGGTTCATTCGGCCTAGTGTGTCACCTTAGGGTGCGCTAGTTCTATTTGTGAAGAAGAAGGATGGCACAATGAGAATGTGCATCGATTATAAGCAATTGAACAAGGTAACAATTGAGAACAAATATCCCCTGCCTTGCATTTATGATTTGTTTGACCAGCTTCAGGGAATGACGGTGTTTTCCAAGAAAGATTTTCGTTCGGGTTATCACCAGTTGAAGATCAAGGATTCAGATATTCTTAAGACTACTTTCAGAACTAGATATGGTCACTATGAGTTTCTTGTCATTTTTTTAGGGTTGACCAATGCCCCAGCAGCTTTCATGCATTTGATAAAGAATGTATTTCGGCCTTATTTGGATTTGTTCGTTATTGTTTTCATTAATGATATTCTGGTGTACTCACGTAGTAAGGAAGAACGCGCGGAGCATTTATGAGTTGTAATGCAGAGATTGAGGGAGGAGAAGCTTTATGCAAAGTTCTCCAAGTGTGAGTTTTGGCTCAGTTCAGTGGCTTTCATGGGGCACGTGGTGTCCAGCAAGGGTATTCAGGTTGCTCGAAGAAGATAGAGGCGGTTCAGAGTTCTCCTAGACCAACATCAGCCACCGAGATCCGTAGTTTTCTTGGGTTGGCAGGCTATTATCGTCGGTTTGTTCAGGGGTTTTCCTCCATTGCATCGCCCTTGACCAAGTTGACTCAGAAGGGTGCTTCATTTGTATGGTCGGACGAGTGTGAGGAGAGCTTTCAGAAGCTCAAGACAGCTTTGACTACAGCTTCAGTATTGGTTTTGCCATCAACTTCAGGTTCCTATACTGCATATTATGATGCTCTTGGGATTCGCTGTATATTGATGCAAGAGGGTAAAGTTATTACTTATGCTTCTCGTCAGTTGAAGCCCCACGAGAAGAACTACCCTATTCATGATTTGGAGTTGGCTGCCATAGTTCATGCCTTGAAAATTTAGAGGCACTACTTGTATGGCGTATCTTGTGAGGTATTCATGGATCATCACAGTCTTCAGCATTTGTTCAAGTAAAAAGATCTTAAATTGAGGCAGCGGGGGTAGCTAGAGTTACTGAAGGACTATGATATTACTATTCTGTATCATCCGAGAAAGGCCAATGTAGTGGCCGATGCTTTAAGACGAAAGGCAGTGAGTATGGGAAGCTTGGCGTACATTCCAGTTGAGGAGAGGCCATTTGCAGTTGATGTTCAGGCCTTGGCCAGTCGGTTTGTGAGACTAGATATTTTGGAGCCTACTCGGATGTTGGCTTGTGTAGTTTCTCGTTCTTCATTGTATGATCGCATCAGAGAGTGCCATTATGATGATCCGCATTTGCTTGTCCTCAAGCACAGGGTTCAGCATGATGATGCCAGAGATGTGACCATTGGTGATGATGGTGTATTGAGGATAAAGGGTCGGATTTGCGTGCCCAGTGTGCATGGGCTTTGGGATTTGATATTAGAGGAGGCCCATACCTCGCGGTATTCCATTCATCCGAGATCCGCGAAGATGTATCAGGATCTTAGACAGCACTATTGGTGGCGTAGGATGAAGAGAGATATTGTGGAGTTTGTAGCTCGGTTCCTCAATTGTCAGCAGGTGAAATATGAGCATCAGAGACCGGGTGGCATGCATTTGCAGATGGTCATTCCTGAGTGGAAGTGGGAGAGGATCACTATGGATTTCGTTACCAGACTCCCTCGGACTTTGAAAAAATTTGATGCAATTTGGGTGATCGTCGACCAGCTGACCAAGTCTGTGCACTTCATTCCTATTTGTACTACTTATTCATCAGAGCGGTTGGCAGAGATTTACATTCGGGAGGTTTTTCGGTTGCACGGTGTCCTAGTTTCCATTATATTAGATCGGGGCACTCAGTTTACTTCGTAGTTTTGGCAGAGTGTTGAGAAAGAGTTGGGTACTCAGGTACATTTGAGTACATCCTTTCACCCTCAGACGGACAGATAGTCCGCGCACCATTCAGATATTAGAGGATAGGCTATGTTCCTGTGCTATTGACTTCAGAGGGTTATGGGATCAATTTCTACCGCTTGCATAGTTTGCCTACAGCAACAGCTACCAGTCGAGCATTCAGATGGCTCCGTATGAGGCTTTATATTGGAGGCGATGTTGGTCTCCAGTTGGTTTGTACGATCCCGGTGAGGCTAGGCTATTGGGGACAGATTTGGTCCAGGATGCATTAGAGAAGGTGAAGGTGATTCAGGAGAGACTCCGTACAGCACAATTGATACAGAAGAGTTATACGGACAGAAAGGGTTGAGATGTATCCTACATGGTTGGTGAGAAGGTCCTGTTGAAGGTTTCACCCACAAAGGGTGTTATGAGGTTCGGGAAGAAATGGAAATTGAGTTTGCGGTTCATTAGGCCTTTAAGGTACTCCGGAGGATTGGGGCGATGGCTTATGAGCTTGCCCTACCAACCAGCTTGTCGAGTGTGCATCCAGTTTTTCATGTTTCTATGCTCCAAAAGTATGTTGGAGACCCATCCCATGTTCTAGATTTCAGTACTGTTCAGTTGGAGGGTGATTTGACTTATGATGTAGAGCCAGTAGCCATTTTATATCATCAGGTTCAAAAGTTGAGGTCAAAGGATGTTGCTTCGGTGAAGGTGTAGTGGAGAGGTCGGCCCGTCGAGGAGCCTACCTCGGAGACCGAGTGAGAGATGCAGAGCAGATACCCTCACCTATTTGAGGCTTTAAGTATATTTCTTGACTCGCTCGAGGACGAACGTTTGTTTAAGTTGGGGAGGATGTGACGACCCAATCTATCGTCTCATGAGTTACCGCTCCATTTTCCCCATTTACTGCTTCCTTATGCTTCATTATCAGTGTCTTGTGTGATCAAGTTGGTTTGGATTGATTTTAGAAGAAAATGAGACACTTAGTCTCTTTAAGGAAGGCTTAGTTTGGAAAAGTCAACTGAATGTTGACTTATGTGTTAGAGTGATTGGATATGAATTCTGATGATTCTCTTAGCTTTGGGGGATGATTTGTGACTTAGGAGTTTGATCGAAAGTGATTTTGGAGGTCCGGTGTAGAATTAGGCTTGAATTGGCGAAGTTAGTATTTTGGTGAATTCCGGTTGATAGGTAAAATTCTGATCCGAGGGTCGAAATGGAATTCCGAGAGTTGATGTAGCTTCGTTATGTGATTTGGGATGTGTGTACACAATTTCAGGTCTTTCAGAGGTGGTTAGTTGGGTTTTTTATCAAATGCGTGTTTCGAAAGTTTTAGAAGAACTTAGGCTTGAATTCAATGTAATTTGATGATTTTGTTGTTGTTTGAGGTGTTTTGATGATTGGAGCATGTTTTAATGATGTTTTAGGATGCGTTGGTGCTTTTGGTTGAGGTCCCGAGGGCTTCGGGGTAATTTTGGATGGCTAACGGGGAGTTTTGATCCTTGTGTGTTGCAGGTTTTTCAGTTGCTTTAGGTATTTTCGCACATGCGGTTTGGGGACCGCAGGTGCGGTCTCGCAGATGCAGAAGAGAGGGGCGCAGGTGCGGTCTTGTGAAGTCACATAAGGAACCATAGGTGCAGAGTGGGGACCGCATCTACGGAGTTATAGACGCGACAAGTTGACCGCAAATGCGTGATTGTGGGTTAAGTGAAATTCCGCAGATGCGGAGGGTGTAACCGCATAAGCGGATTTTGAGACCGCAGATGCGGTTTTGCCTGGGTAGAAATATTTAAGTTCTTCTTCGCGAATTTTGAAGGGTTTTTCATTTCTAACTTCGGACTTAGAGAATTGTGGGCGATTTTGAAGAGGGATTTCAAGGAGTTCTGATAAGATATGGATTTTTGGACCCAAAACACGATTCTATGGTGTTGTTTCATGGATTAGGAGTGAAAACTTAAGAAATTAATGCACAAAAATGGTGATTTAGGGCTTGAACTTAAGAGAGCAAAAATTGGGATTTGAGAGGTCATTTGCACTTCGATTTTGGTGTTCTCTATGTGTATAAAATCGGGGGTAGATAAGGAGTCCATTGAAGTGAAAATTTCTGAGTTTCGAGAAGGGAGCCCGGGGCTCGGGCTTTGCTAATTTCGAGATTCTTGATATTTTTCGATTGTTTTCGATTGGTATTATTTCCTTTGCATATTCTGACGTATTCGTTGTGGTTTTGATAAAATTCGACGCGCGAGGAGGTCGATTTGAAAGGAAAGGGCGTAGCGAGCTAGAGTTTAGACGGCTTGAGGTGAGTAATGATTATAAATGATGTCCTGAGGGTTTGAAACCCTGAATTTTCACAACGTAGCGCTATGTTGAGGTGAGACACCCACTGTATGATGAGCATGGGGTCCTTTACTATTGGAGACTGTGACTTGGTCCATCCCGATTGGTGATTTTACCATATTTTGACTGAGATTTAATTATTATCATTATGATCTGGGCTAGTTCCATGTTTGGGGCCTTGTGCCGACTTGCTAAAAATCATACCCTCATACATGTTTCTAACTGTTTAACACAATATGAACAGGTTGTTGAAATGCTAAACCTAAATGAAAGTAATATATGTGCTGAGATCCCTATCTTATATTAGTATGCCTGAGAGGCTGTATTTATATTGACTGAGAGGGGTTGAGAACCCAATAGTGAGCATGTTTTATATGTTATGGATTGGGCTACACGGCGCAGAAATATATTTGTATGGATCGGGCTGCAGGCCACAACAAATGTATATTTATCTATATATGGATCGGGCTGCACGCCGCAACAATATAGTACTTGGGCTGTAGGAGCCCCTCCGAAGTCTGCATATCCTCTGTGAGCACCGTCGACTATTTATATGGATCAGGTTGTACACCGCAGCGGCATATTTATGATTTTGGTTATTGTGAATAGTATATGAGTGAATATTGAGGGAAAGTATTAAATAAATGAACAATATGACCGAGGGATGGATTTTATACTTGATTAATACTTGTTAAGTTACCTGTTCTACCTGGTTTTAAGGAATTTCACCTGACTTCTTCATTATCCGTTGTTTAAATGGCTTTACTGCTTTGATATAGAACTGCTTAGTGCTTTTACGAGATTTCATACTATCAGTCACTATTTATTATTATTACTCACTGGGTCAGAGTACACACATTACTCCCTGCATCGTGTGTGCAGATCCAGGTGTTCCTGAGGTGTAGTACGAGCTATCCTGTAGTTCAGATTCCGCTAGAGTTATCAAGGTAGCTACATGGCGTCTGCAGACCCGATTTCTCCCTCTATCTTTCTTTACTTTTTTTTTCCTGCATTTTAGATTGTTCTTGTATTAGAATGTTGAACTCATATTCTAGAGGCTCTTGACTTGTGATACCGGATCGGTGGGCCATTGTAGAGATTATTATTATTGTGGTTTCCGCACATTTTATCTTTTATTTCAGACTTCCATTCATATTAGTTTGGTAATTTAATTCTGTTAATCGGTATTGAATTTTAAAGAAAGGGATTGAGAGTGTTGAACTGGTAAGGCTTGCCTAGCATCGTGTTGGGCTCCATCACGACCGGAGTTGGGGTCGTCACACAATCTTTACGAAACTAGTGAAAATCATTATATACTAACAAAAATAAAATAATCAATACTTAGTGTTGTATAATAAAATACTTTCTATAATTAATTTTTTACTTTAATAGCAAATGAGTATTCAACTAACTATAAATTACTTAGCACTATCTATGGCATCAAAATCACGATTAAACGAAACTAAGGAGATAACTAAACAATAAAAATAATATGAAATAAGATAAACATCACATTTAACATTACAAACACACAAAATACGTACAAATTAAAAGACCGGAGAAATAAAGATAAGGTATATGAACCTTTGCAGAAGCTTTTAAGAATATAAATGAAGATCCAGAAATTACAAGAAAGCAGATAAAAATAGTAAACCTAACCCGGACCCGAAACTCGTAATCGAAATTTCGTCTCTTCAAAATGCTTTTTCTCTTGATCCTTTTCACTTAGTTCTTTTGGCTTGCTATGAATATATGTCTCTCGTCCCTTTTTATAAATGAATTGGATTATGCTTTCAAAAGAAATGAGTGTTGGTGAGATCATGTGTGTATGTGATGTTCGTGTGTGTGTGAGTGACGTAAAAGTCAGGGAGTGTGGGATGAGACATGAGGTTGTGGGTTTTTGGGACGTTAAAGAAGTGATTAATTATGATGTTTCCTACATTCTTTTTTTTTTCAAAGAAATAAAGATAAGAATATTAACTACCCTTTTATACTATTGACACTTAAAAAAACAAAAGTTACTAGTCTACTTATTAAGATCATGAAAAAATATTTGTAAATTTTTTTCTATTTAAAAAGAGGAACAAAACATATACTCTTAGAACATGCAAAAATTTTGTAGCTTTTTAATTTCTCTCAAATAAAACAAATGAAAAATGAGATAAAAATTTAAAGTATCAAGATTAGACCTAAAAGAAATATTTACATTAAAATAGAATAAAATTTGTGTGTGGTCAAAATTAGGTGTTCACAGCATGTCCCTCTTTTCTTGAAAATATGAAGAGTTTTCAGGCAAAGAAAATGAACAAGGTGACTCATTTTTTACCTCACTATCATTTGAAAAGGAAATGAAGATAAAAGAAAAATATATGACCGAGCCTTGGTTTTAGGTAGCCTACATATCCCGGGTTATAAGAGAATTATGTCACGTATAGTTCAAGTGAAAGAAGAGTGATGGAGTATTCTTAGAGGGAGAATCGAGTGAAGTTCCTTCAAGGTTCCAATCCGCGATTCCTACTATTACATCAAAATATAAAAAAATTACATACTCTTGAAATCTAAGAGTTAAAAAATTCTTTTCTAAAAGTCTTCTAGAGTCTTGTCTTGATTTTTGACTTGCTTCTCCCAACGACTTTAGACTGAAACTTGATGTTCTCGATGCAACTGACTATGAAATATTCTCGCAGGCTTGTTCCTTGATCCGATGATAAGAAGATGGATCTTGAGACCCTATGTCTCTGCATACATTATGTACAAGCTGGTTGTTGCTGGTATTGAGATCAAACATTCCATTTTCTCCGGCAAGAGCTGGAATCTTATTTTTGCATATCCAATCCATGCTTTCAAGAAAAACCAACAAGCCATCATAAACAAATAAAACGAACAAAAATTTTTTGCCCCAGTTTGTATTAGGAAATTTTTGTGAGTTATTGAAAACACATTAAACTATCTTTATTATTGCAAAATAAAGAATTGAAAAAGATAGTTATTTTTTTATATATATTTTTTTTTTTAATAATAGGGGATGTCATACTTAGTGTTGACAAGAAGGAAGGTAAACAGGGAATGTAGTGCCCTGTGTTGACGATAAGATGAGGCTCATGGCACTCTAGGATGCTACTAGGGTATGTCATATCCCATGTTGGCAGAAAAATACAGCTAGGGGATGTATGTCACGACCCCAACCCCGATCATGATGGTGCCCAACATAATGCTAGGTAAGCCCGACCAATTCAACAATCTCAATCCCTCATATAGAGTCTATTGCCAATTAACGGGGTTTAAATACCAAATTAACACGAATAGAAATTTGTAACAGTAGATAAAATGTGCGGAAATCAAGGAATTATCACTACAAAGCCCACCGATCTGATGTCACGAGTCAAGAGCCTCTAAATACAAGTCTGAGAAATAGCCTAAACAAAATATAGTCTAAAATGCTGAAAGTAAAGAGGATAGAGGGAGAAATTGGGTATGTGAACGCCATGCAGCTACCTCGATGACTCCGGTGAGATCTGAATAGCAGCAATAGCTCAATCTATGCCTCCGAAATACCTGTATCTGCACACATGGTGAAGGGAGTAAAGTGAGTACTCCGACTCAGTAAGTAATAGCAATAAATAATGACTAACGGAAATAAATCTCCTAAAAAGCACTAAGCAGTACTATATCAAAGCAGTAAGAACATTTGAACAGCAACTAAATGAAGAAGTCAGGTAAAATCCTTTAAGCCAGTACTCAACTCATTTATTCATCACAATAACCGAAATCATAATTATACCGTTGCGGCGGCCAGCCCGATCCATATAGCATACTGATGTGGTGTGCAGCCAGATCCATTTATATATATACTATTGCGGCGTACAGCCCGATCCAATAATAATAGTCGACTGCACTCACTGGGAGTGTGCAGGCTCCGGAGGGGCTCCTACATCCCAAGCGCTATACTACTGTGGCGTGCAGTCCGATCCATATAAATATACTATTACGGCGTGCAGCCCTATTCAATAATATACAGCTGCGGCATGCATCCCGAACCATATATATATATATATATACACACACACACATACATATTGCTGCAGCGTGCAACCCGATCCATAACATATCAAATACCCTCACTATGGGGTTCCCAACCCCTCCTCTTAAGGCATACTAACATAAGATAGGGATTTCCAGCCCACAAATTATTCTCATTTTGATTCGTCAATTTCTAAAGCCGGTTCATATTATATTAACAGTTAAGAACATGACTGAGGGTACGATTTTAACAAGAAAAGTGAAGTCAACCGATACAATTGCCCCTAAGGGTTCTACAGGTCGACACAAGGCCCCAAACATGGCAACTAGCCAAGACTACAATGATATCAATTAAATCCCAGTTAGAACTATAGTAGAAGCATCAAACGGGATGGACCAAGTCCAAATCCCCAGTAGTAATGGACCCCACGCTCACCATGCGGTGTGTGTCTCACCTCAACATAGCACTACGTTGTACAAATCCGGTGTTTCAAACCCTCAGGACGTCATTTATAACCTTTACTCACCTCAGCCTGCCAAAGTCCTAGCTCGCTATGCCCTTGCCTCGCACATCAACCTCCTCGAGCGTCGAATCTAATCAAAACCACAACTAATATGTTACAATAGTCTAAGGGAACATACCCCAATCGAAAAGACTCGAAAAATATCGAAAATCATGAAACTTTCAAAACCCGAGCCCAGGGCCCACTTCTCGAAAAATCAAAAAATTAACATCACCGGATTCCTTATCTCACCATGAGTGTATACATATCAAAATTACCAAAATCGGAGTCCATTTGGCCCCTCAAACTCCACTTTGAAATACCAAATTTCCAAGCCCTAGCTTTACCCTCTTTTGATGAATTTCCACAAATTTTTATGTTTTCCCTCTTTTGATGAATTTCCACAAAATTTTATGTTAATTCTACCATTAAATCATGTATTTAGGCCAAGGAACTCACCTCAAATCACACCTAGTTGAAATCCCTTCAATTCCCATCCAAGAGCTCTCAAGGTTGTTCAAAATTGGAGGGAATAAGACTTGGTTCGCGGATGAAATATTTTAAAACCCTTCTGCCCAGCCCAGATTTCCTCTATGCGATCGCATCCAAGCCCCTGCAATCGCACTACACAATTTTTCCAAACCTCCAAAATGACCTATGCGAACGCACTCCTCCTGACGTGATCGCATTGAACAAATACCCTTCCGGATCCCAGGTATATTTAACACTGTGTGATCGCAAAACGCGATCGCAAAGAGCAACCTCCTCAACCTATGCGATCGCATACCTTACTCCGCGATCGCAATGGGTAATCAGAAAAGCTTCCCAAAACCTTCTACGTGATCGCAATGGGCCTCCTACGATCGCAAAGAACAGAAAATGTCTGCAACTCTTCAGCTGAAATCTGTAACTTCCAAAGGCTAGAATTGGTCCGATTGACCATCCGAAATCACCCCGAACCCCCCGGGACCTCAAACAAAAGTGCCAACCCATCCTAAAACATCATTCAAACTTGTTCCAATCATCAAAACACCACAAATAACACCAAAACCATCAAATTACATCGCTCAAGATTAAGTTCTTCTAAAACTTCTGAATTACGCATTTGATTAAAAACCCAACCAAAACACCTACGAATGATCTAAAATTTTGCACACACATCCAAAATTACCTAATGAAGCTACAGCAACTCTCAAAATTCCATTCCAACCCTCGGATCAAATTCTCACCTATCAACCGGAATTTGCCAAAATACTAACTTCGCCAATTCAAGCCTAATTCTACACCGGACCTCCAAAATCATTTCCGATCACACTCCTAAGTCACAAATCATCCCCCGAAGCTAACCAAATCATCGAAAATTGCATTCGAGCCCTCTAACTCAATAGTCAACATCCGGTTGATGTTTCCACAATAAGGCTTTCTTAAAGAGACTAAGTGTCTCATTTCCATCCAAAACTAATCCAAATCGACTCATTCACTCAAGACTTTTATAATAAAACATAATGAAGCAGAAAATTGGGGAAACGGGGTGGTAACTCGTGTGACGACGGGTCGGGTCATCACATCCTCCCCAACTAAAACAAACGCTCGTCCTCGAGCGGGTCAAGAAACATACCTGGAGCTATAAACGGGTGAGGATATCTGCTCTGCATCTCCCGCTTGGTCTCCCAAGCAGCCTCCTCCACAGGCCAACCTCTCCAATGCACCTTTACCGAAGCGATATCCTTCGATCTCAACTTTCGAACCTGACGACCCAAAATTTCCAATGGCTCCACATCATAGGTCAAATCATCATCCAACTGAACAGTGCTGAAATCCAATACATGAGATGGGTCCCTAACAGACTTCCGGAGCATAGATATATTAAATACCGGGTGCATGCCCGACAAGCTGGGTGGCAAGGTAAGCTCATAAGCAACCTCCCCAATCCTCCTAAGTACCTCAAAAGGCCCAATAAGCCGCGGACTCAGCTTCCCTTTCTTTCCAAACCGCATGACACCCTTCATGGGTGAAACCTTCAGCAAGACCTTCTCACCCACCTTATATGACACAACCTGAACCTTTCGGTCTGCATAACTCTTCTGACGCGATTATGCTGTACGAAGCCTCTCCTAAATCAGCTTCACCTTCTCTAAAGCATCCTGAACCATCTCTGTCCCCAATAACCTAGCCTCGCCAGGCTCGAACCATCGAACAGGAGATCTACACCGCCTCTCATACAACGCCTCATACGGAGCCATCTAAATGCTCGACTGATAACTTTTATTGTAGTCAAACTTTGCAAGCAGCAAAAACCCATCCCAAGAACCTCCAAAATCCATGAAAAAGGCACACAACATTTCCTCCAATATCTAAATGGTACGCTCGGACTGCCCGTCCGTTTGAGGATGAAATGATGTGCTCAACTCTACCTGCATACCCAACTCTCGCTAAAATGTCCTCCAAAACTGAGAAGTGAACTGAGTACCCTTATCTGAGATAATAGACACTGGAACCCCTTGCAACCGGACAATCTCCCAGATAAAGATCCCTGCTAACCTCTCCGAAGAATAGGTAGTACATACCGGAATGAAGTGCGCGGACTTGGTCAACCTATCCACAATCACCCAAATCGAATCAAACTTCTTCAAAGTCCAAGGGATCCACTCACAAAATCCATAGTAATCCTCTCCTACTTCCACTCAGGAATAATCATCCGCTGAAGTACACCGCCTGGCCTCTGATGCTCGTACTTTACCTGCTGACAGTTGAGACATCGAGCTACAAACCCTACTATATCCTTCTTGATCCTCCTCCACTAGTAGTGCTACCTCTGATCCTGATACATCTTTTCAGCACCCGGATGAATGGAATATCGCGAGCTGTGGGCCTCCTCCAATATCAACTCCCGAAGCCCATCCATATTTGGCACACAAATCTGGCCCTGCATCCTCAATACGCCATCATCATCAATGGTCACCTCCCTGGCATCATCATGCTGAACCCTGCCCTTAAGGACAAGAAAGTGTGGATCATCATACTGGCACTCTCTGAAGCGATCATATAAGGAAAACCGAGAGACCACACAAGCCAACACCCGACTAGGCTCTGAAATATCTAATCTCACCATCCGATTGGCCAAAGCCTGGACATCAACTGCAAAGAGCCTCTCCCCAACTGGAATGTATGCCAAACTCCCCATGCTAACCACCTTTTTGCTCCAGGCATCGGCCACTACATTGGCCTTCCCCGGGTGATACAGAATGGTAATATCATAGTCCTTAAGTAACTCTAGCCACCTCCGCTGCCTCAAATTAAGATCATTTTTCTTGAATAGATGCTGAAGACTACGATGATCAGTGAATACCTCACAAGATACACCATACAATTAGTGCCTCCAAATCTTTAGAGCATGAACTATAGCAGCCAACTCCAAATCATGTACAGGGTAGTTCTTCTCGTGGGGCTTCAACTGACGAGAAGCATAAGCAATAACTATACCCTCATGCATCAATACACATTCGATCCCAACTCTCGAAGCATCACAATATATAGTATAAGAACCTACGGCTAAGGGAAAAACCAATACTGGAGTCGTGGTCAAAGATGTCTTGAGCTTCTGAAAGCTCTCCTCGCACTCGTTCGACCATACAAATGTAGCACCCTTCTGTGTCAACTTGGTCAAGGGTGATGCAATAGAGGGAAATCCCTGAACAAATCGGCGATAATAACCTGCCAACTGAAGGAAACTGAATCTCTGTGGCTGAGTTCGGTCTAGGCCAACTCTACACCGCCTCTATCTTCTTTTGGTCGACCTGAATACCCTTGTTGGACACCACGTGCCCCAAGAAAGCCACTGACCCTAGCCAAAACTCACACTTGGAGAACTTTGCATAAAGCTTCTCCTCCCTCAATCTCTGTAATACAACACACAAATGTTGTATGTGCTCCTCCTGGCTATGCGAGTACACTAGAATATCATCAATAAAAACAATCACAAATGAATCCAGATACGGTCAAAATACACTATTCACCAAGTGCATGAATGTTGTTAGGGCATTGGTCAACCCAAAAAACATAACAAGAAATTTCTAGTGCCCATATCTAGTCTTGAAAGCAATCTTTATAATATCTGAATCCCTGATCTTCAACTGGTGATAGCCTGAAGGGAGATCAATCTTGGAGAATACTCTCGCCCTCCGAATCTAGTCAAATAAATCATCAATACGAGGCAGGGGATACTTGTTCTTCATTGTTACTTTGTTCAGTTGCCTGTAGTCAATGCACATTCTCATGGTGCCATCCTTCTTCTTCACAAATAGAACGGGTGCACCCTACGGTGACAGACTAGGCCGAATGAACCCCTTACCTAGGCATTCCTAAAACTGATCCTTCAATTCTTTCAACTCCGCTAGCACCATACGATATGGAGTAATGGAAATGCGCTGAGTGCCCGGCACCAGGTCAATACCAAAATCAATGTCCCTATCCGGTGGCATGCCCGGCAGGTCCGCAGGAAAAATATCGGGAAACTCCCTCACAATTGGGACAGAATCAATGCTTGGAGTCTCGGCTCCAAGATCCCTTACAAATGCCAAATATGACAGATAACCCTTCTCAACCATACGTTAGGCCTTTAGGAATGAAATTACCCTGCTAGGAACATAGTCAATCATGCCACGCCACTCGATCCTCTGAACACCCAGTACAGCCAAAGTGATTGTCTTGGCATGACAGTCCAGAATAGCATGACAGAGATATAACCAATCCATGCCCAGAATAACATCAAAATCCACCATGCTTAATAGCAACATATTAACTCGAGTCTCCAGACCCCCAATAGTCACCAAACACGACCGATTTACATGGTCTACAACAATAGTATCACCCATCGGGGTAGATACATGAACAGGTAAAGCAAGACACCCTTGGTTCATACCCAAATGATGAGCAAAATATGAAGACACATAGGAATAGTTGGAACCGTGATCAAATAAGACTAAGCCATCCCTATGGCAGACTGAAACAATACCTACGATAACAGTATCTAAAGAAATAGCATATGTCCTACCCTGAAGAGCATAAAAGCGGGCCTGACCACAGCCCAATCGACCTGCACCTCTGGGGTGACCCCTGGCTGCCTGGCCTTCGCCCCTAGCTAGCGGGGTGGGTGCTGAAGAAATTGGGCCAGAAGATGAGGACTGACCCCTACTGAGATTAGCTAGTAGCACGACAAGGACACTCCCGCGGCATATGCCCAAACTCTACACACTCAGAGCAACTCCTGGGTGCTGGGAACTGGGACTAAAGGGAACCCCTCGCGCCAGAGTGACTAGTTAATGCACTCGGCCTGGAAGAACCCTGAGCAGACAGAAGACGAGATGAACTTTGTGTTGGCATAGCGCTGAGAGATGGATGACTCTGCTAAGAACCCTGATAACCACGACCTGAAGGTCATCCTCGAGACTCGGGTCGAGCTGACTAATCGGACCTGAAAGAGCGACCCCGACCCTATTGGAACTAGCCGCTCGAAGGAGCACCACTGTAACTACCAGAACCTCGAGGCCTCTTGGCCTCTCTCTCATCCCGATCCTCGCGGCCAATCGACTAATATCTCTAGCTATATCCACCACCTCCTCAAATAAAGCACCCAACACTCTCTCTCTAGTCATAAGAATACGAAGAGGGTAGTGGAAACCATCGACAAACCTCCGGATACGCTCGCGGTCCATCGGAACCAACCAAACTGCATGTCAAGACAACTCAGAAAATCTCATCTCATACTGGGTCACTGTCATCTCTCCCTGCCGTAGCCCCTCAAACTATCTGCGCAGTTCCTCTCTGTGGAACTGCGGTACATACTTCTCCAAGAAGAGAGTGGAGAACCCCTATCAAGTCAAAGGTGCTGCACCAACCGACCTACGCCGCTCATACGCCTCCCACCAAGTTAAGGCAGCTCTAGTTAACTGAAAAGTAGTAAAATCCACACTGCTGGACTCAAGAATCCTCGTTGTACGAACCATCTGCTAACATCTGTCGAGAAAACCCTGGGCATCCTCGCCCTCAGCTCCACTAAATGTCGGAGGCTAGAGTCTACAAAACCTCTCGAAGCGACGCTGCTCGTTCTCGGGCATAACTGGAACCCTATACTCCTGAACTGGTACCACTGGGTGAGTTGGAGGTGCCTCAAGAGTCTGTAATCCCTGCACTACCTGCTCACGTATGCGAGCAACGGAGGGTCTAATGTCCTCCCCCAGCCTGTAAAGTAGCTGCTACTGCTATGGTGGCTGAAACCACCTGAGCCAGGCCCGTAGAAACTGTCAATATCTGGGCCAATGTCTCCTGGAGACCCGGAATCACAATGGGCACAGCTGGTGCCTGACTGCTGTTGTTGGAGCCTGGTCCTAAGCTGGGGCAACTAGAGGATCCACAAGTGGTTCCCTTGCTGCTCTACCTCTACCATGACCATGACCAAGACCGCATCTACGGCCTCTAGTAGCCTCAGTAGGTGGTACCGGTTGTCTTATGTCACGTCTGGTAGCTCGTGTCCTCGCCATCTATGAGAGAATAGAACAAAGAGAAGTTTAGTGTTCGGATCAACAAGTTCGCACGATAGAATTTCAAGAATGTGAAGTTTTCCTAACAGCTTCTGCAGCCTCCCGAGGATAAGTACAGATGTCTCCGTACCGATACACAAGACTCAACTAAACCGGCTCATGACTCACGAGACCTGGTAACCTAGGCTCTGATACCAACTTGTCACGACCCCAACCTCGGTCGTGATGGATCCCAACACAATGCTAGGCAAACCCGACCAATTCAACATTCTCAATCCCTCATATAGAATCCATTGCCAATTAACGGGGTTTAAATACCAAATTAACATGAACAGAAATCTATAATGGTAGATAAAATGTGCGAAAATCAAGGAAATATCACTACAAATCCGACCGATCTAGTGTTACGAGTCAAGAGCCTTTAAATATAAGTCTGAGGAACAGCCTTAACAAAATATAGTCTAAAATGCTGGAAGTAAAGAGGATAGAGGGATAAATCGGGTCTGCGGACGCCTCGATGACTCCTGTGAGATCTGAATAGCAGCAATAGCTCAATCTATTCCTCCGGAATACCTCTATCTGCATACATGGTGAAGGGAGTAAAGTGAGTACTCCGACTCAGTAAGTAATAGCAACAAATAATGACTGACGGAAAGAAATATCATAAAAAGTACTAAGCAGTTCTATATCAAAGCAGTACGAACATTTGAACAGCAACTAAATGAAGAAGTCAGGTAAAATCCTTTAAGCTAGTACTCAACTCATTTATTCATCACAATAACCGAAATCATAATTATACCAATGCGGTGGGCAGCACGATCCATATAGCATACTGCTGCGACGTGCAACCCGATCCATTTATATATATACTGTTGCGGCGTGCAGCCTGATCCAATAATAATAGTCGACTGCGGTCACTGGGGGTGTGCAGACTCCAGAGGGGCTCCTACAGCCCAAGCACTATACTACTGCGGCGTGCAGTCCGATCCATATAAATATACTGCTGCGCCGTGCAGCCCGATCTAATAATATACTGCTGTGGCATGCAGCCCGATACATACATACATATATATATATATATAGACACACACACACACACACACACTGCTGCGGCATGCAGCCCTATCCATAACATATCAAATACCCTCACTATGGGGTTCCCAACCCCTTCTCAGTCAATATGAACTTAGCCTCTTGAGGCATACCAAGATAAGATAGGGATTTCTAGCCCACAAATTATTCTCATTTTGATTCGTCAATTTCTAAAGCTGATTCATATTATACTAACAGTTAAGAACATGATTGAGGGTATGATTTTAACATGAAAAGTGAAGTCAACCAGTACAATTTCCCCTAAGGGTTATACAGGTCGGCACAATTCCCCAAACATGGAACCTAGCCCAGACTACAATGATATCAATTAAATCCCAGTCAAAATACAGTAGAATCGTCAAATAGGATGGACCAAGTCCAAATCCCCAATAGTAATGGACCCCACGCTCACCATGCGGCGTGTGTCTCACCTCAACATAGCACTACATTGTGCAAATCCGGGGTTTCAAACCCTCAGGACATCATTTATAACCATTACTCACTTCAAGCTGACCAAAGTCCTAGCTCGCTATGCCCTTGACTTGCAAAATCAACCTCCTCGAGCGTCGAATCTGATCAAAACCACAACGAATATGTTATAATAGGCCAAGGGAACATAACCCAATCGAAAAACTCAAAAAATATCGAAAATCACAAAAATTGCAAAACCCGAGCCCCAGGCCTGCTTCTCAAAAAATCAGAAAATTAACATCACCTGATTCCTTATCTCACCATGAGTCAATACATATCAAAATTAACAAAATAGGAGTCCATTTGACCCCTCAAACTCCACTTTGAAATACCAAATTTCCAAGCCATAGCTTTACCCTCTATTAATGAATTTCCACAAATTTCTATGTTAATTCTACCATTAAATCATATATTTAGGCCAAGGAACTCACCTCCAATCACACCTAGTCGAAATCCCCTTCAATTCCCATCTAAGAGCTCTCAAGGTTGTTCAAAAATGGTTGGAATAAGACTTGGTTCGCGGATGAAATGTTTTAAAACCCTTCTGCGCAGCCCAGATTTCCTCTATGCGATCGCATCCAAGCCCCTGCGATCGCACAACACAATTTTCCCAAACCTCTAAAATGACCTATGCGAATGCACTCCTCCTGACGCGATTGAATTGAACAAATACCCTTCAGGATCCCATGTCTATTTAACACTACGCGATCGCAATACACCAAACGCGATCGCAATAAACCAAACGCGATCGCAAAGAGCAACCTCCTCAACCTATGCGATCACATACCCCGCTCCGCGATCGCAATGAGTAATCAAAATTTTTTCCCAAAACCTTCTACGTGATCACAATGGGCCTCCTGCGATATCAAAGAAAAAAAATGTCTGCAACTCTTTAGCTGAAATATGCAACTTCCAAAGGCTAGAATTGGTCCGATTGACCATCCGAAATCACCCCGAGACCCTAGGGACCTAATTTCAAAAGTTCCAACCCATCATAAAACATCATTCAAACTTGCTCCAATCATCAAAACACCACAAATAACACCAAAACCATCAAATTACATCGGATTCAAGCCTAAGTTCTTCTAAAACTTCCGAATTACGCATTTGATCAAAAACCCGACCAAAACACCTCCGAATGATCTAAAATTTTGCACACACATCAAAAATCACCTAATGAAGCTACAGCAACTCTCAGAATTTCATTCCGACCCTCTGATCAAATTCTCACCTATCAACCGGAATTCGCCAAAATACTAACTTCACCAATTCATGCCTAAATCTACACCGGACCTCCAAAATCAATTCTGATCACACTCCTAAGTCACAAATCATCCCCAGAAGCTAACTGAATCTCCGAAAATCATATCTGAGCCCTCTAACTCAATAGTCAACATCCGATTGACTTTTCCAAAACAAGCCTTCCTTAAAGAGACTAAGTGTCTCATTTCCATACAAAACTAATCCAAATCGACTCATTCACTCAAGTCTTTTATAATAAAACATAATGAAGCAAAAAATAGGGGAAACGGGGTGGTAACTCACGTGACGACGGGCCAGATCGATTCATTCACTCAAGACTTTTATAATAAAACATGGAATTTTGGAAGTGAATCCGGATGTACATGGAACATTTTGGAGCTATTTGGCTAAATATAGGAATTTGAAGGTTTTGAGAAGTTTGACCAGAGGTGGACTTTTTGATATCGGGATAGGAATCGGATTTTGAAAGTTGGAGTAGGCCCGTAATGTCGAATATGACTTGTGCGCAAAATTTGAAGTCAATCGGACGTGATTTGATAGGTTTAAACATCAAAAGTAGAAGTTTGAAATTTTAAAGTTCAAAAAGCTAGGATTGGAGGTTGATCCGTGGTTTTAGCATTGTTTGATAAGATTTAAGGCCTCGAGCAAG
This sequence comes from Nicotiana glauca, assembly GCA_026770625.1. Taxonomy (NCBI): domain Eukaryota; kingdom Viridiplantae; phylum Streptophyta; class Magnoliopsida; order Solanales; family Solanaceae; genus Nicotiana; species Nicotiana glauca. The sequence continues at coordinate 57,786 of MDKF010835950.1, read as the reverse complement.
TCCGTAATGTATTTTGGGACTGGTAGTATGATTGGTTGGGGTCCCGAGGGCCTCGGGTGAATTCCGGATGGTTAGCGGATCAAAAATGGGATTTTTGAAAGGGCTGAGGCTGCTAGTTACTGATATAACTGCACCTGCAAAATAGGGCCGCATGTGCGGAGCCGTAGAAGCATGGCAAAGGAAAGCCGGCACCGCAGATGCGATCGTTTGGCCGCAGAAGTGGAAAATAGGAGCCTGGAGGAAACCGGTGAAGCTGTGGTTTGGCTCACACCTGCAGAACCAAAGAAGCGATCAAGGGACCGCAGGTACGGAAAGTGCTAGAGGCAGAGATGTATTTTAAAAATCGGTATTTGACCATTTTCTCTCAATTTTTCTTGTCTTGGACGAGTTTTTGGGAGAGCTTTAGGTGGGATTTTTCATCATCAACGATAAGGTAAGTTAATCCCATCCATCTTGAGTTAAATACATTGATTATGTATGGATTTTCGCATGTAAATTGGTAGAAATTCCGGTTTTGGGTAGAAAGAGTAGAAAGACCTAAAAATTTATATTCTTAGAATTTGACCACGATTTTTGGTATGGAATTAAGAGAAAATTATATATGTGAGTTCGTGAGGCCATGGGTAAACTTATTCTTCGAAAATTTTAGAAATCCGGCCATGTGGGCCTGATGGCATTTTTGTCAACTTTCCTATCGGGGTTAGGAATTATTATCAATTGAATTGATATGAGTAGTTTATCGAATATTAATGGATTTGTATAACTATTGGCTAGTTTTGGAGCATTGTGAATCAATTTGAGTTTACGGAAGGGCGTGGAAGGCCGGTTATGTATCCTCGGAGAGAGGTGAGTCTCCTTTCTAACCTTGTGAAAGGGAATTATCCCCATAGGTGAAATAATTGGTTATGGGCTCCTATTTTTGGGGGCAACGTATGCACGAGGTGACGAGAGTCCATGTGTAGCTACTATTATACTGTTGTCCAGGTAATCTAGGATCCAAAAGCATGTTGTACTTGGAATACTTGTAATGTTATTAATAGTATGAATTGCTGAAATCCTATCGAATTGGTAAATAAATTTCTAAGAGAATTATACTTTATTCCTTAAATCATTAAAAGAGAATTGGCTTCTAATGGGATGAATATTCCCTGTAAAATTCTTAATTTGCTGTTGAGCATGTGTTTCTATGTGTACCTATGTCGCATGTGTGGTACGTGAGCAGGGTGATTGTTTATTTAAATTTGACCTTAATTATACATGAACCTTAAAAGTAACTCACATAAACATCCCAAACTAAAGAAAAATGCTCAAATATGAGGTTTTATTCATTCCACCAACTAAGTAGACTTAGCATATTATGATTTTAAACTAGAAATGTAAAGGAAACTTTAGAGATTTAACTACATTCTACACACAACTGAACAATGCTTCAATTCAATAATGTATATCAAACAGATCTAATGAGCCAAGACAATTCTATATCTTCAACCGTTTAATATAAAAATTTTCATTACAAAGTTCAAGGTTTACCTGGGTCACGGAAAATAAATACAGCAATGAAGACTAGAAGCTCAGCAACAAAAGCAGAATAAAACATCAGCAAAATAGCAGAAAGCAAGCAGCAAATTCGTGTTTGAACATCCCAAAAACTTAGAGAAGTAACCCAGCCAAACTCTAAAGAAGACTTATACTTTTCTAAAAGTTTGCACTCTAAGATTCACTCACAAAGCTCACAATTTCAGTTTATTAAAGGGTGCTTCAGCTGCTGATTTTTACTCTCAAAGTTTTATTTTTAGGGTGTAAAAACTATCCAACAAATGTGTGATAGAGTGTTTCCGTAAAGTGAGGAAAGGGTAGCTCTTAAGTAGGAAAAGCAAGCCACTTATTGGATAGATTTTGGTTCACCAAAAATCTATTTAAAATGAGACTGACTTTTTGTGTTAAACACTGTCCAAAGACTGTCCAAAAGGTGAAAGGACAGCCTGAAAACCTGTTGTAACAGAAGCTAAGAGTCACTTCAGCCACCCTACTAGTAAAAAGTAAGCTACTAGCTCTAACTCATGACAAAAACCTTTTAATCTTCAGATTTTAACAATATCAATACTACCGTATTGATTTTGAACCAAAGCAAACTCAAACAACTAGCAATTGAAAAAACAAACACAAGACTTCAATTGAACTAAAACTCAAACTAACTAGACTAAGACAAATTGATTTGTTCAAACTAAACAAAGAACAAACAATCGAATTCACAAACTAATGCTCAAACCAGAACGAGCATCGTTAACAATCGAACGACGATGTTTTACAACTAAACAATTGATTAACTAAGTAAACAATTTAACTAATACACTAAAGATTACGTTTGATCAATAATAGTCTAACAAACAACTAAACTGAATATAGATAACTAATTAAATAAACCTAACTTAAAACTCTAGTTAACAACAAACAACAAAAGAAAAAAAATCAAAAATTAGAAACTAACCTACTAATAAACAAAATAAGAAATTAATTAAAGAGATGACGATTATACCTAACGAGTGTGCTTGAAACTGTTCGAGCCACGAGAAAGATGCCAGAGATGCTAAGAGGTGGTTGTCCGACTCCAAAAAGCACGTTTCTTTTGAGAAGACGCTAAAACAAAAGGGTTTCAGCGTCTTGCCAAAAAGAAACGAAGGTCTTTGAGTCGAAAATAGCAAAAAAATAAAGGTTCGTGGCATTTGGTGGTTGGAGGACGGCAGTAGAGGTGGTGGCCGGCGGTGGTGAGGTTTTTTGAGCATTTGAGTTGGAGATATGGAGAGAAGGGGAGAGGAGGACGAGGTGGTGCAATTTTTGTGTAGTTTGGACGACAGGCGGCAGTGGCAGTGGTGACGGCACGACTAGGGTTTGAGTTTGTTGGTTATGGGTGGAGAGCTGGGGAATTTGGGTTGTGGATCTAGAAATAGGGTGAGGATAGGAAAAAATAATGTAATTTGGGGGTGTTTGGAAGACGGCCGTCTCCAGTGGGCGATTTTCGGCGGGCGGAACCACTGTAGAGGGAGCGGGAAACGGAGATGGGGGAAGAAGAAGAGAGAGGAAGAAGAAAAGGGGGAGAATAATAAGAGAAATGGGGCAAAAATTTGGCCAAACTAGGCTTTAAATACCTAGGGTGGGAAATGATGAGAACCGTTGGATTTGAGAAAGATGAAAGGTTGGGATTTGATCTCACCCACTTAACCAAAACGACGTCGTTTTGGTGTCTTCCACGCAGCCCATCCAGATTGGGTCTTGGAGCTACTGAGCCTGCTATTTTGGTCCGATTTTTTGGTCAATTTTGACTTTGAAATCATGGAAATTTTCGTATATATACCATATATGAAACTATATTACCAAATATATTCATAGTTTGCATATTACCATTCATGCTAATAGTATTTCTACATAATATATCCAATGCATTAAATAAGGAATCACGGTAGCTTTATGATTCCTTATTTTGCCATGCTAAAAAGGGGGAATCAAATATTTTTTAGATCTTCCCCAACGCAAATCACGCACAGTAATAACTATCGTCGACTTTGTTACAAATTTCTGTTCTCTGTTTTGGGGATAGACTCTGTTTCAGCATTTTCTCTGATTTCACAAATCAAAATCGGAAAAATCTTCTAAAATTCTTCTACAACAAAGCAATTATGGAGAAAATACCAATTATGCTACAACTGAATGGGAATTGGGATAGCTATGGGAGATTTAGAGAATTTGATGTCGATGGCATTGTAGTCGATGAGGATGTGAGTTATAGTCTATTGATTTCTATAATAGCATAGCAATTAATGATTGATACATCCAAAAAATTATAGAAATCAAATACATTGTCAACGAGCATTGTCCTCCAATGGAAATTAGGAACGATATGGATGTTCGTGTATACATGGAGACGAAAAAGGTAACTAAAACTTAGGATCATATCCGCTATATAATAATGTTCGCGATTTCAATATGAAATTGAGTATCACCAATGAGAACACAGTTGTAGGTGTGTGATGTTATTTTTTTCTATGAAATTCTGATACAATGTCAATAAACTACACTTCATCTACATTTTAACTACATATATATTATTCAGTATGGATTTCTGTAATATCTATATAATTTCTACATTTATTCTACAAAAAAAATTGAAAAATTAATATGAAATACTGAATTTTAACCTTTCTACAAATTATCTACAAACAGGTGATAACAACATTTATTTTTATTTTCATGCAGGTTCGTTTGGAATACTAAATTTAATTGATATGCCTACATCTCCCGTTATAGAGGAATATGAAAGTATAAGAATAACAGATAGTATACCAAGTTCTATTGAAGTAGGACAAGTATACCAAGATAAGGAAACAATTGCAACTACAATGAAGCAATATTCTGTCATGCACAAGTTCCAATTCAAGGTTAAAAGATCTAGTGCTAGAAGGTATGAACATATGAATAGTCAAAGATTATTAGTTTTTTAATTTTGTAGTTTATTTGTAATTTTTTATTTATACAGTTTTTCCTTGTGATAATGTTTAATAGAATTGTAGCTGAATTGTAGTTATATTGTATATAGATTGTATAATGTAATCTTTTATGCTAAAACAGTTTTTTTTTTTAAATCTAAAATTACCCATTATGTAAAATGTATTTATTTTGTAGCTACTGGCTAATGTGTGTTGGTTACAATTGTACATGGCACTTCAAGGCAACTAGCATAAATGATTCTGCAATGTTGAAGGTCAGAAATTTCGACAGACAGAACACATGCTCTTTAATGGACAATATATTCATACAACGCAAACCTACTGCCATGGTAGTTGGTAGCATGGTAATTCCAAAATATTCTGATCCTAAGACAATTTACACCCCAAAAGACATTCAATGTGACATGTTGTCTGAACATGGCATGAATCTAACCTACATGCAAGCCTGGAGAGAAAAGGAAAAGGCTTAACAGTTTATGATAGGTCATCCTGCTGACTCCTACATTAAACCGCCTAGTTATTTGTATATTCTAGAAAAGACTTATCTGGGGTCTGTAGTTAAATTCAAGAAGACAGACGATGACTGCTTCTTGTATGTTTGTTGCGATTTGTATGTCAATCAGTGGTTGGAAATATTGTAGGCCAGTTGTAGTAGTTGATGGAATATTTTTAAAGTCAGCATACAGGGGAATAATACTAACAGCCAGTACAATGGATGCAGCAGGTACTGAAGTTTTATTGTGGAAATATTGTAGCTTGTATTTGTTTTGTAGTACTTGCAGACAAATTGTAGATATATTGTAGCTATTTTGTAGAATAGTTGTAGTTTGTATATATATGTCTTCTTCTGCAGCCAATTAATTGCTTCTTGCCCCATAATGTAGGTACCATATTACCATTGGCATATGATGTTGTTGATTCAGAGAATGATGCATCATGGAAGTAGTTTTTTGAGCAATTCAAACTCGCATATGGTGAAAGACAAAATATATGTATTTTTCATATCGAAATGAGAGTATCTTGAAGGCAACATCTGTTGTTTATCCCGGTATGTTACATTATTCTTGCATGTGGCATCTTTGCACAAATATACGAGCAAAGTTCAAGAAGGGACATCTTAAGTTAAGTGAATTATACTTTGCCATAACACAGTCATACACACTTGATGAATTTAATGAAAGGATGTCAAAGATTGAGGAGATTGACACCTATATTATAGCATACGGATACGATATTGGCTATCATAGATGGTCCTGAGTACATGCTACGGTGAACAGAACTTGGACTATGACATCAAATATTGCAGAGTCGTTGAATGATGTAACAAAATATGCAAGAGAGATATCGATAATAGAACTATTCGAGTATATGAGGACCCTTCTTGAATGTTGGACAAAAGAAAAGTTATTGAACGCAAAGGATACATTCATATACCTTGGATACAAATTCAACCAAGAGTTGGATGACAACAGAATATTGTCGCACAAGCTTAGAGTAAGATTTGATTATTTAATGAATCAAATTCATAATCAGGACGAATGTAGATATTTTGTAGATATTTTTTATAGATATTTTGTATATAGTTTGATTTTAATAATGTATGAATTATTTTTTTGTTTGTAATGTACTCATAGGCGAGGGCTTCAACAGACTATATCCATACAGTACTAGATGGTGTGAGGCGCTATATTTTTTATCTTGAAAACAAGAAATATAGTTGTGGGCAATTCCACCTTGATGAACTACCTTGTCTACATGCTTTGGCTACTTTAAGACACAAGGATGAGTCTTTTGAACAATATTATTCTCCTTATTACACAAGGGCGAACCTCTTGCGTACTTATGAAATACCAGTTAATCCCTTGCATGATGAAAGCAAATGGAATATGCCATAATATATAACTGAAGAAGTAGTCAATCCACCTAAAGGAGGGAAAAGACAGCCAGGAAGACCTCAAAAAGAAAGATGCAAAATATATGATGAAATGAATTCAAAGAAGTACAAGGTTTCATGCTGTAACTGCGGAGGAGAAGGGCATAACAAAAGATCTTACAAGAATTCACCCAAAAAGAAATAAAATTTTATGTAGTTAACAGAATATTTCATAAAATTTGTTGGTTAGTTCTGGATAACATATTTTGATGTGTAATTATTGGTATTTTTATAAGATCATAATGTAGTTACTTAGGATTTTTCCGTATTGAGGCAATACTTTAATAGATTGATTTGTTTATGAATGGTTTCTATATATATAATCTAGAACTTTTTTACAATCTGTGGAATCCTTTACATAGTTGTTGATGTGTTTTTGCAGTTTATCTACAATAAAACTATAAAAAAAAATACATTATCTGGAATTTAATGAGTCTATACATTATAAATCAGTAGGAAAGTAGTTAAAAACTTAAAATATTATAGATGAGGTATTGTTTAAATTCAAAAAATGAATATAAAAGAAACAAAACACACTGTTAAATATATCCACAAATTATATACAAATATAACTACAAAAAATCTACAATAGCTAAATTAAAATTCAAGTAGAAATAACCTATATGGTGAAAATAATGTAGATGAGGTACTTTATACATTCAACAAATTGAATTTAAAAGCAACAAAACGGTTAGTTACTGATGTTTACACATTATCTACAAAAAAATAACAAAATAACTACATATTTTTTGTTGACAGAATAACTGTATAAAAATTCAGTTGGAAAGAATTTATATGCTAAAAATAATGAAGATCAAGTACTGTAAAGATTCAACAAGTGAATATAAACCCTTAGAATATTTTCATTTGAACTACAATACTAGATTAAAAAAAAAACAAAGGCTACTATAATTGTAGCGCAAGTCTGCTACAATTAAAATAGAATAAATTGTTCAAAAACTTGTCTACCATATTTCTTATAAACTAGCATCAACTAAACAATTGTACTACATGTTTCATACAAAATATTACAACTACTTCTTCTTTCTCTGGACTCGTGTTTTCTCATTCAAAGCCGGTGCACCTTTCCGCCTTGCCAATTTGTCTGTCACCTCACTATAACTAATTGCCCCATGCTCCTGCTTCTTTCTAGCATAGTCCCAAACTAGCGGTCCATAGCGTTTACGGTGTTGGTTAATATCATAAAGGTCTTCTGCCGGAATTGATTGCTCTTCAAGACTAATATAATTTTCAAAGGCAACAACAAATACACCACAAACGCTGCAAAAAATAAAAAAAATATCAATATTTACCAACCAATCAAGAAAAAAAGGTTAAATGTACAAAAAGAAAGAAGATTTTTGTTACAGTGATCCTTCTTTTTGCTGTGGTATCTCTCCGACAATCCACTGAATGTTAAGAGGGTCGGTAACAGGTTTCTCAATGTATGCCTTTGTATTCTTGAAATTGATGTCTTTATGCTTCCCATAAAACCCGGTGCATGACAAATACAAAGGGATAATAATAGAAAACTTGTCGACACAAGATTCAACAATAGGGTGATTGTGTGTAGAGACCATGGAATTATACGCATAAAGACACCTTTCTGCAATGTCAAAAATAACCAACACCCAGTGGAATATTTCTACAATGTTGACGGGCATGATGACATAATTAACTTCATCCCATGCAACATTTTCGAGTAGTCTATACCCCAATATATATTCTGCTACAACGTCATGGGGTTTGACAACAGAAAACTTCTTTTCTTGAGGAGAATTTTGGAACTTTTCATAAATCTGATCAATCCTAGTCTTGTGCACACAATCTGTTGTAGTAAACACGGTCTTGTTGTGGGGGCCATACTTGCCTCTTTTTCTCAAGTAATACATTATAACATTAATGTGCTACAACAAAAACAGATTGCATTTATTCTACAAGTTATCTTCAAATATTCTACACAAAAAACAAAATAATTATAACTCATACACAAACAGAATACAAAGAATCTATCATTCAAAATACAAATTATCTAGAAAAATTTTACAGATCAAATACATTGAATATTACCGAGTCATTGAGGACTTGTCCTAAGTGTGCTAGGGAAAAGAACTACACACCTTCTTGTCAACCTTTTCAACTCCATAATCCAACCATGGCTTAATTATATTGTCCTTTATAGAATACGGAGCCTTCCTCCTATATAAACAAATAGAAATTAAAATAAAATTGTTGAATGAAGTGGATGTGTAAAAGATGAATATTGGCCTAAAAGTGTCAAATTGTGCAACTTAACCTCTTTGAACCTTTGTCGGCACCATGATATAATCATTTGTGAAATTTGTCCAACAACTCAGGGTCTACATTTTGACCAATAACACTAGTGAATGGGTGCTTGAGGTGAAAAATATGAGGTCCAACCGAGGTGCTGCCACCAGAACTGTATAAAGGGAGAAATGGTGATCAGGCATGCTTTTCCGGCTGCCGTGTTCTACCTTGCTTCACGGGTATTGTTTCATCTTGTATAGGCTCGGCGAACTTAACCAACTGGTAGGAGTTATCAGGCAGCTCGAAATGATCAAGTGTAACCTCCTTATTCTTGTCACAACCCAAACCCCGCTCCGGTAGTGATGGCGCCTCTCGTGAAGATAAGGCCAGACAGACCATCACAAAATATCTCTTTTAAGCAGTTAAATAATTCATAAGCAATTTCAATATGATTTAATAATATTAATTAGCGGAAGTACAACCCAACACAACCCTAATCGGGGTGTAACAAATCACGAGCATCTATTAGAGTGTAAATCCAACTACAAGGTCTAAAATATACAACACCAAAATAATGAACAAAAGAGAGAGAGAAACAGTGCTGCTAACGCTGGCAGTCACCTCGCTAACTACTATAACTCTACCTCTGATTAGCCAAAACCCGCTAACGGGTGGATAAATACTTGCATCTGCACATGAGGTGCAGGGAGTAAAGTGAGTACTTCAACTCGATGAGTAATAAAGGTAAATAACAACTGAACAGTAAGAAATCACGTATAACAAATCATCATGTTGTATAGAGTAGTGAAAACCCTTTTTGAGAAAAATAGTAAAACTGTGAATTCTTTAGAGAAACATCTTAGCTCAGTTTAAACCTCCTTTGAAAATGACTTTTTCAGCGGCCACACAAATGAATGCAAACAAATAGTGTAGATAAGCACAGAAATCCGGCCCTCGGCACAACACTCACTCATCAAATAATGCCAGGCAATCAGGTAGATATTGTATGAAGTAGCACAGACAATAGATAATGGCAGACAAATGAAATAAAGTAAACACATAGAACAGTACTAGTACCGCTGCGGTGTGCAGCCTGCGGCGTACATCCCGATCCATTTATCGTCGACGACACTCACTGGGGGTGTGCAGACTCCAAGAGGGGCCCCTTACGGCCTAAGCGCAATATCAAGTCATCTCGTGGCATCAAATTTAGCCCATCGGCCTCATATCAAATAAGTATCTCACTGTTGCGGCGTACAGCCCGATCCAAAAGTATCCTCACAATACAGGCCCTCGGCCTTACTCAGCTAAAATCACATAGGCCACTAGGGAAACAGTAAAACATGATGCTCAGTCCAAATATTATAAGAAATACCATTTCAAGTGTTAAAGCAAAATAAACTTGGCTGAGTCTTAAAAAAATAGTGGAAAATACATGACTGAGTTCAAGTATAAAATCAAAACAGTGAGGAAATATCAACAATAATTCCCGAAGGGTTCAAATAGCTGGCACGAAGCCCAAATATGGCAATCAACCCAAATTATGATGATAACAAGTAAATTTAAGCCAAATACGCAGTAAATTCATCAATCGGGATGGACCAAGTCATAATCCCCAATGGCGCTCTACCCCACGCTCTCTATCCGGCGTGCAAGTCACCTCAATATAGCATTACGATGTGCAAATATGGGGTTTCGAACCCTCAGAATATTATTTACAATCATTACTCACCTCAAACCGGCGAAATCTCTAGCTCGCGATGCCTTTGCCCCCCAAAATTGGCCTCCACGCGCATCGAATCTATCCAAAACCAGAACGAATATGTCACAATATGCTAAGGGAACAAAGCCCAAGCGAAAACAGTCGAAACATATAAAAAATCCTGAAATTTGCAAGACCCGAGCCCCGTCCCACTTCTCGAAACTTAGAAATTTTTACATCATTAAGTTCCTCGTCTCCCCACAAGTTCATGCATATCAAAAATACTAAAATCGGAGTCCAATTAACCCCTCAAATCCCCATTTAAAGGCCTCTTAAACTCAAGCCCTAATCCTCCATTTTTGCCCTTTAATTCCTTCAATTACAGCCCTAAATTCATGAAATACAACCATAGAACGGAGTTTTAGGTCAGAAATTCCTTACCTTAACGAAGTCTATTGATTTCTCTCCTCAGAATCGCCCAAAAAGCTCCAAGGTCGAAGGTAAAAATGGTGAAATAACCCAAAATAGCGAAATGAAATAACATATCTTGCCCAGGAAAAACTGCTTCTGCGGTTAAAATCCCGCTTTCGCGGTAGCACTTCTACGGCCAAGGTTTCGCTTCTGCGGAAATTAATAAAACTCCAGGGATCGCTTCTGCGACCAAAATTCCGCATTTGCGGCTTTGCAGATGCGGCTCCTCGTCCGCTTCTGCGGAAACAGCTGCCAAGCCCAAAACTCGTACCTGCGGTTCCCCTTTCGCACCTGCGACTCCGCTTCTGCAGCTTCCTCCTTGCTCCTGCGATACCGCTTCTGCGGTCCCAATTCCGCATAAGCAAAAATACCAGAGCAGCAGCAAATTTTGAATTTCACAAGACCAAAACTTCCCGTTAACCATCCGAAATCACCCCGAGGCCCCCGGGACCTCAACCAAAAGCACCAACACCTCCTATAATATCATTGAAACTTGTTCCAATCATTAAAACACCTCAAACAACACCAAAACCATCAAGTTACATTGAATTCAAGCTTAAGTTTCCAAAAACTTCCGAAATACACTTTCGATCAAAAACTCGACCAAACGACGTCCGAATGACCTAAAATTTTGCACACACATCACAAATAACATAACGAAGCTACAAAAACTCTCGAAATTCCATTCCGACCCTCGGATCAAAATCTCACCTATCAACCGGGATTCGCCAAAATACTAAGTTCGCCAATTCAAGCCTAATTTTACACCGAACCTCCAGAACCAATTCTGATCACGCTCCTAAGTCATAAATCACCCAAAGAAGCTAACCAAATCATAAAAATTCTGATCCGAGCTCATATACAAATAAGTCAACTCATGGTCAAACATTTCAAATTCAAAGCTTTCAACTGAGACTGTTCCTTCAAATTCATTCTGATTTTGCTGAAAACTAAAACCAACGATCTACATCAGTCATAATACATTACACGGGGCGAGTCATGCCCGAGAACTGGCGATCAAAGCACAAAAGCTCAAAATGACCGGTCGGGTCGTTATATCCTCCCCCACTTAAACACACGTTCGTCCTCGAACGTAGCCAGAGTTTGTTTTAAAAGCCAAACACTCGCTGAATGACCTTACTATGCATATACCCGGGGGTGATCCTGTATCACCCTATCTCACATAAGTCTGATAACACAACATAGCTGAAATTTCACAATCCATCCTAGTCGATAAACCATAGAACTATACTTTTACTTCTGAAACCACCATTACGATCAAAACCTCACACATATACTCTAAATAGTCCCGAACCAGCTGTTATAGCCTATGCCTGCAACCTCAGGTGCAATTGTATGATATACCACATAACTCAAACACATGCCGCGATAACTTCCATTCACAGCAACTGCCAATAACAACCAAATACTGTTAGAAAACCTCTTATTAGATAAAGTCTTATTCCAAAACTTTTATGTACTTCCAATGATAAATGAAACACCCAATAAACCGTAACCATTTCATAGATCAACCATTCATGAGGCTATTTCTCCTCTGGCAATTAACATAGCAAATTTTTGAACCGAACCTCGATATTTACCCATCAAACATGCTGAAATCGAATCTGTTTGTATTCATTAATAATCCCCACGATCCCTTTTAAAAAACACACCACCCTGGTGACAAGACACGTCAATACGGGCCTAAGCCACAACTTGCGTAACTATGCGCACCAATAAGCAACAGTCCGAACATACTCAAATCATGAAAATGACTCAATTGAAAGAGTTGTACCTCAAGATCACCAGTACCACCATAACACAAGGCTGGGAATCCGTCTCATATCATATAGTAGAACACTCAAATATATCCTGCAAGATCATATCTCCACATAGCTTTGCGGCAATGCACGATCCTATCCAAACACTACTCCACCCGAAAAACCTCAAGTCACTATGCTCGAAAGCGAAAACCAAACACCATTTGATGTTTGGAACCAAAGCATATCATCATACCCACGTGAGACAAATTACATAAACCACGCAACCCGATAGGTCATAACCGATACTCCATTCACCGAGCAACACCCAATTACTCTTCCCGCTCGACTTCCACTATGAATCCCCAATAGAACCGCACCACATGTGCCCCTAACCAACAAATCATAACGTCTCACAACACAGAAAAAGCAACTCAAAAATCTCCCTAGACAACTTATCCCTCAACAATACAATCCGGGTCCAATCCATCCGACTCCAGCGAGAACACGTATCCGTATTGGCCTGCCAACGAACTCATCATAAAGGAAGCCTGAAGCTGCTCCTTCCACTACTATAACTCCTACCAGAGCCATAAGATATGGTGCCCGACACCAAATCAATAACGAAAACCACAACCTCGCTCGACGATATGCCCGGCCATAAAAAATGCATCCAAAAAGTCCCTCAACACCGGAACTGAATCAATGTTAGAAACATCTGCACTGACATCCATCACGAAGGCCCAATTAAGAAAAGCAATCCTTCCCAATCGTTCGCTAGGTCTTTGAAATATAAGCCACTCTGCTAGAACATAATCCGACACACCCCGCCACTTAACCCATGGCATTTCCAGCATAGCCTATATCGCAATAGTCCAGAATAACCCAACACTGAGACAACCAGTCTACACCCCAATATCACATCCAAAATCCAACATACCAATCAAAGAAAGATCTACTCGGGCCTCCAAATCCCGGTAGTCACTAAACGGTGCCGATACACACGATCTACAACCACCACATCATAGCCTGTATATGAGAACTTTTGTCTCCAAATCCACACAATACCTGAATTACCATATCCGATCCCAATTCTGCCATCCGAATGCATGCACACCTTTAATACCCGATCATTCCATGATAGATACTCTAAAATTTCCCTGTGCCACCAAGCAAACCCGAATACCACCAATCGATCCAATAAGAAAATGTTGCAATACTATCAAAGTATCATCAGTTTAATCACATTATCCTTTTTCTGAGACATATACTCTCGTCAAATCACTTCCAATTAGCATTACCATTTCCCTGATTATCTGAGGCTACTCGTTGCCTATGAGTTTTATGAACTTCCTTTCAGAACTGAACTGTAACCTAGCACACTCCAGTCTCGGTCCTCCACAACATACTGCATATAATATACCATCCAAGGATAACATGAAAACTTTTATCTCCCTTCCGAGCCACAGACATCTTTGCACTCAACTAGTCAAGAACTTCCATTGATCCCGTCTAGAAGAAAATCATTACACATCCTATGCCTCTCACATTCGTGGAAAATGCACTTCTCTGACCACGGTAGAAATCAACAAGAACTCTCCCAATTCCATTTGCACAACTAAATTGCCAGGACTGAATCCTTCTAACTAGACCAAGCTAAGCAAGCCATCAAAACCTAAGAGCATTGCTACAAAATACCTGTAAGAACACATTACCTCGAACATATACAAAGAATTAATCATATCCTTACCATAACGATTCGGTCTACTATCATGGTACTCCATCTATCTAAATTTTTCTTCTGATTCATCATCAACTTGATATTCCCTCTTGCTGTAGTACCACAATGCCTCAACCCCGGCTTACCACACGAGACCCCAGCATATAACCACACTGGCTAAGAGCCATAAGCTGCTAAATACTCTCTCAAATATTCCCAGAAATACCACACTCCAGAATACTTTACTCTGAAGAACTTCCTGTGAATCTAAGTCCGTTACCTTTACTTCCTGATACTGATACATAGAATCCCATAATTCACATAGAAATACCCCTAGTCTTGACCTCTTCGAACGAAAATAACAGTTTCTAACCTCTTATGCGACTTTAGAGCACTCAATTGATGTATACAGACTCTTGAACAGATTAGAACTATTCTCGCAAGTCATTCACTCTTATCCAAGCTACAATTCACCTAATCAAACGAACAAAATCACTCGTACCTCATTAGCATGCTGATACCGCAAGATGTAGCCTCATCTCAATACAACCAAGCAACCTCCTGCTCTATGCACCGAGCATTCTTTACGAATAATAACTCAAGACATCCTGTGATTCTCTTTACCCATGAAGAATAATGTAACCTCTATTGAAATCTTCCTTTACCTGTGGCACATTTGAGAGGATTTTGCAGTAAAATGAGGGGCACCGGCGGGAAAGATGAGTTGCTAATGGCCTATTTCAGTCAAAGCCTTAGTGGATCAGCCCTAGAGTGGTACACATGGCAAGACCACACTCGATGGTTTACTTGGGATGATCTGGCCCAGGCTTTTGCTAATCATTTCCAATACAACCTGGAGATTGTTCCTGACAGACTTTCATTGACGAAGATAGAGAAGAAGCCAGGAGAGAGCTTCCGAGAATACGGGTTTAGGTGGAGAGAGCAAGTTGCCCGAGTGGATCCACCCATGAAGGAAGGTGAAATGGTGGACTACTTCTTACAAGCTCTAGAGCCCACATATTACGGGCATTTGGTATCAGCTGTCGGGAAAACGTTTAATGAAGTCGTCAAGCCATTCTCGGTTTCAATTTGTTTCGCAAGTCATAGCTAATTCACTCACACACCTCAAACTGGAACCAATATAGTACCTAACTGTGCAATTAACTGCTCACAGCAGACTCCCCCACTTGGCTCGAGGCCATAGATCAAGATACACTCAATAAATCATGAAACTTTTACTCTATTGATGTCACAATACCATAGTGAGATTAAACTCAAATCATTTGTAAGCTTGTGAAAACACATATTATCTAGTACTGTAAATCTTCTGCAAATCTCGCATTCATGCCCGCAATAGTTAAACCCACTCTCTTAAGCGACCCAAAATTTCAAATTTCAACACGTACTTTTCACTTACACATGAAATCTTCAAACATACACATAAATATCATACCACCTGCTTCGCCTCAATCTAACATTTCTGCATACCTTCCACCGTCATACACATTACACAGTCATTTAGTCTTCCTGGTTTTGAACTCATACTGCAATGTGAAATATACTTCACTCCCCAACTAGGAGGCACAAAAAGATTCTTCACGCGCTCATAACTCGGGCTACACATCAAATCGCAATAGAAAACAAACACTTAATAGTTCATCTATCATCCAGCAGACTTCTTCGTCACTATCAAATCATATAGATACATCTCGTAGTACTAGCATACTCTTCACATAGCTATCCAACCGTCATTCCCACTAATAGGGAAAATACCGAACATATAAGTTCAAAATACTTGCTCACACCATCAGCACCTTAGTGCTCAAGCCATAGGCAAAGATCCGGTCTCAAGTCTTTCAGACTTGCCCAACATCAGCTAACATAGATCACATCTCGCCTCTCGATCGGGGAATCACAAGCCATCAAGGCACATCTGATACTGAGCGCTCATGCGCGCAAACGAACGTATGGAAGGAATTTCAAAAGTTTCTTTTCAAACTGAATCAAGGACGCACGATAAGAATTCAAGAATGTGAGGTTTTCCTAAAGGTTCTGTAGCCTCTCAAGGATAAATACAGACGTCTTCATACCGATCTACGAGACTCTACTAAACCTGCTCATAACTCGTGAGACCTATGTAACCAAGGCTCTGATACCAACTTGTCAAAACCCAAACCCCGCTCCGCTCGTGATAGCGCCTTCCGTGAAGACAAGGCCAGCCAGACCATCACTAAACACCTCTTTTAAACAGTTAAATAATTCATAAGCATTTTTTAATATGATTTAATAATATTAATTAGCGGAAGTACAACCCAACACAGCCCTAATCGGGATGTCACAAGTCACGAGCATCTATTAGAGTGTAAATCTAACTACAAGGTCTAAAAGATACAACACGGAATAATGAACAAAAGAGAGAGAGAAACAGTGATGCGAACGCTGGCAGTCACCTCGCTAACTCCTATAACTTTGCCTCTGATCAGCCAAAACCCGCTAACGGGTGGATAAATACCTGCATCTGCACACGAGGTACAGGGAGTAAAGTGAGTAATCAAACTCCGTGAGTAATAAAGGTAAATAACAACTGAGCAGTAAGAAATCACGTAAAACAAATCATCATGTTGTGTAGAGCAGTGCAAACCCTTTTTGAGAAAAATAGAGAAATGTGAAATCTTTAGAGAAATATCTTAGCTCAGTTTAAACCTCTTTTGAAAATGACTTTTTTAGCGTCCACGCAAATGAATGCAAACAAATAGTACAGATAAGCATAGAAATCTGCCACTCGTCACAACACTCAGTCATCAAATAATGCTAGGCAATCAGGTAGATATTGCATGAAGTAGCACATACAACAGATAATGGAAGACAAATGAAATAAAGTAATCACATAGAACAGTACTAGTACCGCTGCGGCGTGCAGCCCGATCCATATATCACTGCGGCGTACAGCCCGATCCATTTATCGCCGATGTCGCTCACTAGGGGTGTGCAGACTCCGAGAGGGGCCTCTTACGGCCCAAGCGCAATATCAAGCCATCTCGGGCATGAAATTTGGGCCCTCGGCCTCATATCAAATTAGTATTTCACTATTACGGCGTACATCCCGATACAAAAGTATCCTCACAATACAGGCCCTCGACCTTACTCAGTCAAAATCACATAGGCCACAAGGGTAAGAGTAAAACATGATGCTCAACCCAAATATTATTAGAAATATCATTTAAAGTGTTAAAGCAAAATAAACTTTGCTGAGTCTTAAAAAATAGTGGAAAATACATGATTGAGTTCAAGTATAAAATCAAAACAATGAGGAAATATCAAGAACAATCCTCGAAGGGTTAAATAGCTGGTACGAAGCTCAAATATGGCAATCAACCCAAATTACGATGATAACAAGTAAATTTTAGGAAAATACACGGTAAATTCATCAATCAGGACGGACCAAGTCATAATCCACAATGGTGATTTACCCCCACGCTTGTTATCCTATGTGCAAGTCACCTCAATATAGCACTATGATATGCAAATACGGGGTTTCAAACCCTCATAATATCATTTACAATCATTACTCACCTCGAACCGACGAAATCTCCAGCTCGTGATGCCTTTGCCCCCCAAAATCGGCCTCCACACGCGTCAAATCTATCCAAAACTAGAATGAATATGTCACAATATGCTAAGGGAACAAAGCCCATGCGAAAACAATTGAACATATCAAAAATCCCAAAATTTGCAAAACCCGAGCCCCAGGCGCACTTCTCGAAACTCATAGATTTTTAAATCATTAGATTCTTCATCTCCCAACGAGTTCATACATATCAAAAATACTAAAATCAGAATCAAATTGACCCCTCAAATCAACATTTAAAGGCCTTTTAAACGCAAGCCCTAATCCTCTATTTTTGCCATTTAATTCCTTCAGTTACATCCCTAAATTCATGAAATACAACCATAGTACGAAGTTTTAGGTCCAAAATTCCTTACCTTAATGAAGTCTCTTGATTTCTCTCCTCAGAATCGCCCAAAAAGCTCCAAGGTCGAAGGTAAAAATGGTGAAATAACCCAAAATCGCGAAATGAAATAACATATCTCTGCCCACGCAAAACCGCTTCTACGGTAAAAATCCCGCTTTCATGGTACCGCTTCTGCGGCCAAGGTTCCGCTTCTGTGGAAATTACTAAAACTCCAAGGATCACTTTTGCGACCAAAATTCCGCATCTGCGGAGGCTCCTCGTCTGCTTCTACGGAAACAGCTGCCAAGCCCAAAACTCGCACCTGTGACTCCACTTCTGCGGCTTCCTCCTCGCTCCTGCGATACCGCTTTTGCGGTCCCAATTCCGTAGAAGCGAAAATACTAGAGCAGCAGCAAATTTTGAATTTCACAAGACCAAAACTTTTCGTTAACCATCCGAAATCATCCCGAAGCCCCCGAGACCTCAACCAAAGGCACCAACACCTCCTATATCATTGAAACTTGTTCGAATCATTAAAACACCTCAAACAACACCAAAACCATCAAATTACATCGAATTCAAGCTTAAGTTTCTAAAAACATCCGAAATACACTTTCGATCAAAAATCCGACCAAACGACGTCCGAATGACTTGAAAATTTGCACACTCATCAAAAATTACATAATGAAGCTACAACTCTCGGAATTCCATTCTGACCCTCGGATCAAAATCTCACCTATCAACCGGGATTCGCCAAAATACTAACTTCGCCAATTCAAGCCTAATTTTACACCGGACCTCCGGAACCAATTCTGATCATGCTCCTAAGTCATAAATCACCAATGAAGCTAGCCAAATCATAAAAATTTTGATCCGGCCTCATATATAAATAAGTCAAACTCTTCGTCAAACCTTTCAAATTCAAAGCTTTCCAATGAGACTGTTCCTTCAAATTCCTTCCGATTTTCCTGAAAACCAAAACTAACGATCTACATCAGTCATAATACATTACACGGGGTGAGTTATGCCCGAGAACTAGCGATCAAAGCACAAAATCTCAAAACGACCGGTCGGGTCATTACAATTCTCACCACTGGATTCTTCTGAATCACCTACATTCACATACTCTGCTTCTTCACCTACATTGTCATCTTCAGGATTCTGTTGTTCGCTTTGAGCTGCTATTGTCACTCCGTGAATTGGAGATTGTGCATGTATATATTCCCTCTCTATAACACCATATATATATATATATATAACTTAATAAAATTGTAAAAATATTGAACAAAAAGAAAATATTTCTGAAAATAATTTCATACTTGTACTCTCTTCATCATTTGTCCCTTTAAAATGTGTATATAAATCAACACATGCTGGATGATTTTCTTCACCAAGTGCACATTCAACATGTTATGTTTTTATCATTAAAAATTTTAAATCATACTATATAGTATTGGCTTGACAATTTATGAAGATATGAAGGTGTGTCCTAATATCTACATAAATCTGTATAGTTGTGCCAATAAGTTGGATTTAATTGTATATATTATGTATATATAATGTAGACAAATTGTAGTTATGTCGTATATACTTTGTAATTATTTTGTAGATATTTTGTAGATAATTGTAGATATACTGGAGATATATTGTAATTACCTATTTTGCTGGGGCTGCCCTGCACTGGTTCACCACTACTGAATTGAAATTACTGATTGTTCTTATCTTTTGGTTGGTCAGTATTTTTGGTTGAACTCCAGCAAACTGTATGTCTTATATTAGTTAGGATATACATTTTAGAGGTGACATAAATAATTCTTTTAATATGATTAAAATTCAAATGTTACCTTTGCACCAACATGATCATTTGGATTGTTTATTAGGTCTTGAAGGCTGCCTAGTTCTTCAACTATGTCACAACCCCGGTTTGCCTTTCGTGACAGCACCTAGTCTCTATGACTAGGTAAAGCTAACAATGCGGAATATAAACAATAATTGCGGAAAAAATAACTAAAATCGGAATAATAAAAATAAATATATTTAAGGTGCCACTCGGCACATACAATAACCACTCTCGAAGCTAACAAAATTCCCAAAATCCGGAATCTCACAAATCACAAGCTATGAGATACATAAGAAGCTCTAACTCCGGAATATCTAAACAAGGGATAGTACTGAAAGGGCTATACTTATTACAGAATGATAGAAAGGGACTCCTCGGTCTGCGGACGTAGCAAATATACCTCGATGTCTTTATAGAGACGCCTCCTCCCAAGGATGATGGAACTGAGTGAAAAATAAGTAGATCTGCACAACAAAAATGTGCAGAAGAGTAGCATAAGAACACCACAGCGGTGCGCAGTAAGTATCAAGACTAACCTCGGTGGAGTAGTGACAAGGAACAGTCGAGACACCTATCAGTCTAATAAACAATGCAATGATAGGAACAACGAAACATGATATATATTTATATAAAGACTGTACGAAATGACCAATAATGCTACAATCGCAATAAGGGAAAAGAACAATAAGTAACAACAAAAATATTAAGAATGATGACACATAAGAACGGGCAAAAACTCATCCAAACCCTAAAGTCACAATATAGTAAAGGGAAAAAAACAAAATAGTAACTCAGATCCTACGACGGTTTTCACATCAGGTCTTATCCAACAATTACCACTAATTACCGAATCTCAAATAATTACAACTCACGAGTCCCAGTACCTGAAATCTAAGAACTGGCATCTCGTGCCCTCATTAGTCTCGCGGTCACACAGGCAACTCACTTGCTAACAAGGGCCACTCTCACATATATGATAAGTAACGGGGGTGTACATCTATGCTTAGCAAAATCGGGGGACTTTGCGAATAGGGGTTTTCAACTACGTGTATACTTGTGCAAGTGCTTTAACATAATTTCTACCAGCTAATAAGCGTACGAAGAAGAAAAGGAAGAACGTACAATGTTTCCTCACAACTACCACGAGACAGATCTCGTACAGGTAAGCAATCCACAATCACAATATTAAACAAAAATAATACTGCCTCCACAGGCCGTCACAAATCCTCACAATCAATCCCTGACATAGCCCACCTTATTCCGCCACGCGTGCAATAATAACATAATAAGTGTCCGCCTTGTTTCACCACACGTGCATCATAGTGTTGCCACCTTATTTTGCCACATGCGCAACCCACATATAAGCATATATACATATTCCACCTTGTTACGCCACATGTGCAATATATCAATAGTAGCAATAGCACAGCAGAAACCTCGTGCGACCCCACAACAACAACCACACGACAGAAACCTCGTGCATCACAATATCAATAACTGCATGGCAGAAACCTCGTGCATCACAATATCAACAACTGCATGAAGAAACCTCATGCATCACAATATCAACAAGCGAATGGCAGAAACCTCGTGCATCAACACCCCAAGTACAACAGCAACAAAGACAATATATACAAGAGCACAACAAGTGAATCAACTCAAGAATCTTTCATTCACCAGGGGATGGTAAAACTAGCTCACAAGGAATAACCACAATAGAGAATACTAAACGTAATAAGAACAACTCAACAAGGGAGAAAATAATATGAAGCAACGACCCTATAGCATGTAGTTCAAAAACAAGGGAGTTAACAAGAGTCAAGTAAATTTCAAATAAGGAAATATAAATTAAACAGAGAATATCTACTCTTCTTTTAAGGTTGGGCAGTTTACGAAGGATATACAATAATTTCAATTAAGAATAAATAATTACATGAGAGATAATAATGATTTTCAATAAAAACAAGCAGTTATAAAAGATAACGTGACAATGGAGGAGGTAAAGATCTTCAGTTAAGCAAGGTAAGAGTCAATTAGGCAATAAGAATGAACCATAAAGAAATTACTTCCAAGTAAAACACATAGAGGTGAAAGTAGTAAAAGAGAATTCAATCATGTCAAGAACAACTTCATACTCAGTGAATATACGGACCTAAGAATCCTAAAAGGCCAAGTTTCCACAAATAAGTTCGAGCACGCACTCGTCACCTCGCATACTCAGATTACAATCAACAGAGAAGACTCAAATCCTAAGGGGAAGTCTCCCGCACAAGGTTAGGTAAGATACTAACCTCGAACCGGCTCAAAATCAACTAGAAACCACGTTCTTGCCACAAGTACTCGACTCCAAATGGCCCAAATATATTCAATTCAATTTCATAATGTGAATAACACTTCAAGTAATTGATTCTACAATTAAATTCAAAGCTAATACACGTAATTATGTAAAATGACCAAAATGCCCCTCGGGCCAACGTCTCGAAATTGGGAAAAATTTATATTTTTAGAATCCTCACACTCACACGAGTCTATTCATATAAAAATCTCTCAAATTGGATGTCAAAAACCCAATCTCTAGGTCTAAGAACTTTTCCCCCAATTTCTACCAAAATTCAAAAATTTAAGGATGAAGTTAAGGAAAGATTCATGGAAATTAGTCTAAACCGAGTAAGAAACACTTACCCAAGTTGCCTAGGTGAAAATTTCTTCAAAAATCGTGATCTCCCAAGCTCCCAAGTCAAAAATATGAATTATGGTATAAACCCTCGATTTTGGAAAACTTATATTTGTCTAGGTATTTAAAGCATCGCGAACGCGGAGAAAGTCACGCGTTCGCGAAGAAGAAAAATGAAGGCTGCCCAGATGTGATTCGTGAACGCGGAAGCACGCACATGAACGCGAAGAAGGAAAATATTATGGCCCAGAGATTGCTCTTTGCAAACGTGTGAACTAGTATGCGAACAAGAAGAGTGGACTTGCATAGCTACGCGAACGCGTGATGGTGGACTCGAAGGCGATGAGGAATAAAGCGGGGGTTCGCGAACGCGGGGAGTGTTACACGAAAGAAGAATTTCCAGGTGGTCATCCACAAAGCTTCGCGAACGGAAAGGGATGTTCATGAACGCGTAAGAGGATATCAGAAACAGAAAAACAGCAATTCAAAATAGGGGGAAAATGAACCGTTGAGCATCCGAAACACACCTGAGGCCACCGGGACCTCAACCAAAAGCAACAAAAACACCTAATACCTCATTCAAACTTGCACCAATCCCTAAACCACCTAAAACAACATCGAAAACTCAAATAAATCAAGGATTTAAGCCTAAGAACTCCAATTTCCCTAAAAATACTATTTCAATCATAAACCTAACCAAACCACGTCTAAATGACCTGAAATTTAAACACACATCCCAAATGACATGACAGAACTACCGCAACTTCCAAAATTCCACTCCAACCCTCATATCAAAATCTCACTATCGGACAGAAAACTTCAAAAATTCAAACTTCGATATTTCAAGCCTAGATTAGCTACGGAACTTCAAAACACAATCCGAACACGCTTCCAACCCCAAAATCACCCAACGGAGCTAATGAAACCATCAAATTTCCATTCTGAGGCTGTCTTCACACTGTTCTGACTGCGGTCGATTTTCCAACACTTAAGCTCTCATTTAGGGACCAAGTGTCCCAAAACTCTCTGAAACTCAAAACCGAACATCCCGGCAAATCAAAATAGCAGAAATGAAATTGAGGGAAGCCTTTAATAGGAGATCGGGGCATAAATTCTGAAAACGATCGGTCGGGTCGTTACATCCTCCCCCTCTTAAAACTAACATTCGTCCTCGAACGTGCTAAGATTTGCCTCGAAGTCCTCAAGTCACTGAATGCACACTTCCAACATGCACCCATGGGTGATCCCACATCACCCCAATCCACATAAGCCTGACGACACATCTCAACTGAAATTTAGCCCTTCTAGCAATACCAATAAACCTTAGAACCAGAATTTTCACCTTCCATCCATTTCCAAAAGTCCCGATTCTAAATCCATACCCGGTATCAGTCTCAACCAGCTATTTCAATTCATGCCAACACCCACAGGGTACAACCACACAACATGACACGCATCACACATAGGCCCACAATAACATTTTTGATAGCAATACTTGCTTGAGATCAAATTCGCACCGGCCATAAGCCTCATATTCAATAGGAGTTCTTCTCAAACCTCCACAACACCGGGATGATACAATAGCCACAAAAACTACATAACTAAACACCCGAATAATCAAATCTCTACTAATACCAACGGGCACACACTCCACAAGCTAAAACTCAAGAAGCACAGAAACAAAAATGACTGAATATGGGAAAGGAAACACATAAGGGAACTATCAAACAAGTCACACAAGCATAGATTTTCTATCAATGCTAATCTACAAAACAATCTAACGAAAGAGAATTAAAGTACATAAAAAGAATCACGAGGATCTTATAATAATATAACTCTCGTCGCGGTACACAACTCGGTCTCAACACATTAATTCATATGAAATCACGAGGGTCCCACCCTCAACTTTAAATCACAAGTAGGGTACACATCAAGCCATCTAGAGACTCTCACTAGATCAATTCCACCGACAAAAATTACAATACAGACTAGCTCACACACCGATAGAGCATAAGAAATCTGAACTCGCAACCAAGGATACTCAGAAATCACATCAAACCTACCAAAATGGACAACAAGAATTTTACTACTAGTCTCATATCTCCCTATAATGGCTAGAAACAAACGATAGACACGGCTATCACTTATAGAACCTCCCAACTGGATAATCACATAAACAGAGTGCAAATCATGAAACGCACCCATAAAGGGAGCAACAAAATAGGGGAACTCATCCTGATAAGCAGGACTATAATGAACTACGGATGGTGCTCCTTTATAACAAACTGAGGCATACCTGAATGACATCACCTAGCATAGCGGACTTAAGACTACTATATGAAACACATCAGTGGATTGGGAATCCCCCTCTTAGGCGCCCTCTACTCGCCTGGATACCTCATTGTGACACATCGGTCCAAAGTCTAGGACAATCTCTCACCATGTGGCTAGTATCTCCACACTCAAAGCACCCTTTCTGCTGAGTAGGCGATGGGAACTATGCGGTACGGGTACTACGAGACCTATGAACACTTGAGTCACCATGCAAAGCCTGAAGCACGAACTAAACTAGCTGACCAACAAAACCTCTACCATGATACACCCTGCCTCCAAAATAAGGGCCAGCATATCTCCCCGGTCTACGAGGTCTCCTCGCCTCCTCAAACCCCCTCTCCTGATCTCGTCTGCCCTCTCTCTCATGCCCCCACCTGTCTTCTCTCTCCCTAGCATACATACCCTGTATCCTCCTAGCAATTCTCACCACTGGCTGATAAGAAATATTCATCTCCAACTCATGAGCCATGCTAGACCTAATGCTAGGAATAAGCCCCTCAATAAACTAACAAACCTTCTAGCGAACAGTAGAAACCAAGGCTGGGGTATGTCTAGCCAGGTTGGTGTAACGGACAGCATACTCCGAGGCGGCTATAGTACCCTAGCGCAAATGCTCAAAATCAGCACGCCATGCATCCCTGAGGCTCTGAAGGACAAACTCTCTCAGGAACATGTTTGAAAACCGGATCCAAGTCAGTAAAGTAGCCTCGTCCGGACTATCTAACTCATAAGCACGCCAGCTCTGATAGGTGGCTCCTTGAAGCTGGAAGGCAGTGAAGGAAACCCCACTCGATTATGATATACCCATGGTACGGAGAATGTGATAACACTCATCTAGAAACCCCAGAGCATCCTCCGATGGTAGACCACTGAATACAAGAGGCTTGTACCTCTTGAACCTCGGAAGCTGTTGCCCTACCCTCAGGCTGATCTCAGACTGCAGGCTGTACAGGAATAATCTTAGAGACATGCTCAACATGTACTCGTTGCTCAGGAGTGCAGGCAATAGGAGTCTGTGCTCTTCCCCCAGCCTGGGATGGGGCATCAGCAAGGGGAAGCAACCCCGCCTGAGCCAAAGTGGTGTACATGCTCATGAACTGTGCCAGAGTCTCCTGAAGGGCTATAGTAGTAGTAGCAATAGTCATGTCAGATGCCTAAACTCCGGTTGGATCTGTTGGTGGTGCCTCGGCGGCAAGTCGCGTAGGTATTTGCACCATGTGCGCATCCTCGATCTCTACCTCAGCCCCAGCCTTTGACGGCTGCAGTAGGGGGTGCGAGTGCCTAAACATCTCGGGTAGTACGTGTCTTCACCATATGTGAGAGAGTAGAAGACAGAGGTTTAGGACTGTGATGTCAAACATCTCGCATGACAGGGAAATTAAATGAAGTGAAATTTTCCTAACGGTTACATAGCCACTAGTAGATAAGTACAGACGTCTCTGTATCGATCCATGAGACTCTAATAAACTGGCTTGTGATTCGTGACTCCTATGAACCTAGAGCTCTGATACCAACTTGTCACGACCCCGGTTCGCCCTCCGTAAACCATCATGATGGCACCTAGTCTCTATGACTAGGTAATCCTAACAATGCAGAATATAAACAATAATTGCGAAAGAAATAACTAAATCGGAATAATAAAAATAAATAGTGTATAAGGTGTTGCTCGGCACATATAATAACCACTCTCGAAGCTAACAAAATTCCCAAAACCCGGAATCTCACAATCACAAGCTATGAGATACTTAAGAAGCTCTAACTCCAGAAATATCTAAACAAGGGATAATACTAAAAGTGCTATACTTATTACAGAATGATAGAAACTGACTCCTCAGTCTGCAAAAGTAGTAGATATACCTCGAATTCTTTACAAAGGCACCTCATCCTAAGGATGATGGAGCTGAGTGAAAAATACATGAATCTGCACAACAAAAATTAGCAGAAGAGTAGCATGAACACACCGCAACGGTGCCTTGTAAGAATCAAGATTAACCTTGGTGGAGTAGTGACGAGGAACAGTCGAGACACCTACCGGTCTAATAAACAGTGCAATGAGAGGAACAACGGAACATGAAATATATTTATATAAAGACTGTATGAAATTACCAACAATGCTACAATTGCAATAAGGGATAAGAACAACAAGTAAAAACAAAAATATTAAGAATGATGACAGATACGAACGGGCAAAAACTCATCCCAAATCCTAGAGTCACACTACAGTAAAGGGAAAAAAAACAAAACACTAACTCAGATCCTGCGATGGCGTTCACATAAGGTCTTATCCAAAAATTACCACGAACTATCGGATCTCGGATAATTACAACTCACGAGTCCCAGTACCTGAAATCTAACAACTAGCTGTTGCACCCCCTTTTTTCTCGCGAAATCAGGTTTATGACATTTGGAAGGACAACTCGTTACCTTTGGGAATTGGGTTTCAATTGAAGGGTCGCCACCTAATGATTAAAGTGCATTAGGACAATAAGAGGGTTTTGATTTAGAAACCAGATATTTGGAAAAGGGCTAGAAATTATCTCGAGGGGAAGGTGTTAGGCACCCCTCAAGATCCACTAGTGTGGTTCTCGGCCATGCTACAATTGTAATTTTAAGTAACAAATAAGCGAACAAAGGTTTTGAATATGAGAGATTGTCACATTATGGCTGTAAATAAATTAAAGTTTTGAAGAAACAAAGAAAACTAAAAATTTGAGAAAATAGTTTGAACATTTTGAAAATAAACAAATAAAGGGAAGGGGGTCCGAGGTTTACAAATAATATAGATCACATCAATGCAATAACTGGTAATCACTCCTCATAAGAGGGGCAACACGTGGTATTAGCGCACCGGTCATCATATACATATCTACCATTTCCCACCCCGTTGAGGTATTAAACGTGGAATGGTTTTGTTACCTATTACATGTTAGTACTCGCCCCAATCCTATCAGTCCCGAAGGCATTTGGGACTACTAGTCCTAAAGGGAAGGGAAATTTGGGATTTTTATGGTTTCAAAAGGATAAAATTCTAAGGCATCAAGCAAAACACATAAAGCAGATATGGGAAAAACACATAACAATTAAAAGGCTCAAACAGGCCTCCTTACTTAAGGATAGATTGTTTAGCATGTCTTGCACGTACTGGTTATGGTCTGAATTAAACTTAAATGGAGGCGACAGACTGATTTATTACACATTTCAGATAAGAAACCGGAATCAGACCTGCCTATTGGTTCGAATTTAACGAAGCCTGATTCATTAGCTAATTAACCCTATATTTTGCCCAAGTGAGACCTATAGGCATGATATCTAATAACACGGGAGAGAGATATACTGATTCCAGAAAAAGACTTATTAACTGCAGGAACATAAGTTCTGTAGGAATTTAAGCAATGCTATTACTGATTTCTAAACTCATAAGCGAATGGTCGATTCAGATTAGTCGATTACTCCTATAGGCATGCTTTCTAAGTGTTATTGATTTTAAAAACCCTTTTTTTAATCGAAATAAGAGTGTAGAAGTCCTATAGGCATGGTAACTAGAATATTGTTTGTTATTTAAATCTATAAGTACGTTTGACTAGTGATAGATGCATATGCAGAATTCAGGAAACTCTATAGATATGTTCTCTACGTGAGAGGCAGAAATACAGAACCTATAGACATGGTATCTACGTATAAAATGCAGAACCTATAAACAGGAAGTCTACATGAAATGCAGAACCAGTAGGCATGGTTTCTATATGAAAAATGCAGAAGTGTAGAACTTGTAAACATGATTTCTACATGAAAAATGCATAACTGATAACATGACATGATTGTAGAAGTAAATACCTATGAACATGATATCTACCCTTATGCATACGTGAGTGACCCTCCCCTTTTCACTAAAACCCCATAAGTTATTACAAATTATTACAACCCAAAATGAATAAAGAAAAGTAAAATAAAATTACATCAGAAATCCTAAAGATCCCAACCAAGGAGAGCCTGATTCAGACTTCTGTTTTAAGCATAAAGTAAACTAACTCCAAAGATCAAATTCCAAAGCCTTTCTCTTATTTGGGATGTGCCAGAGTTCCCTAAGAGTCTCAAATTGACTCCGGGCAGTGCTTGCACCCCAAATATGTTGCAGAGTTGAGTTAAGTGCAGTGTGGAAGGACCAGCACTCAAATTTCCAAGTTCAGAGGGAGCTCAAGGTCCCAAAGAAAGGCTCATAAGAGGGGGCAGAACTTAGAATCTAGGAGAGAGTGCAAGTGCATAGAGGGTATTTTGAGGAAAACTAAGACAGGATAGTAATCATATCCAGTAATTAGAAGTGTTGGCACACCCCAACCAGCATGTTAGCCACATTGTTTGGGAGTTAGGATCCATTAAAGGATCAAGTCCAAACATGAGCAACAATTTGGATGTTGCCATACTTTGAAATTTAACTCAAACACATAGAAGGAGATGGGGTATGGGGATTCAATATAGCAACAGATGCAAAGAGGACAACATATTTAACACTGATAATAGACAGCAAAGTAGACAAAATTGTAGAAGTTGTAAAGCAAACACATAGGGATGAGGCAGAAAACTAAATTACAACATACCAGTTTCAGGGAAACAAGAAAAGAAATCAGTAGTCTTGTAAAGCCAAATTGCAAGCTAATAGTCAGAAGATCTCAGAAGAGAGTATAGTGTAGAATTGAGAGTGTGAAGTGTAAGAGTATTGGAATTGAAGGTGTTCAGTAAGTAATGTGTGTAAAATATTGAACTGAAGGTGTCTAGTAAGTAATGTGTGTAAAATATTGAACTGAAGGTGTCCAGTAAGTAATGTGTGTAAAATATTGAACTCAAGGTATCCTAATGTGCAGAAGGGTCGTGCCCTTTTATAGTGTAGAAAGCTAGCAGAAATAGGTAAGAAAAAAGTTTGGAAATCAATTACACAAGGTCTCCCTTTACTTAAGGGATTCTGATTTCAAAAGGGTAAAACTAATTAAGGAAAGAGACTAATCAAACATTTTTCCAAAGCAGCATAAGAAGGGTAAATACACTGGGACTTATTTAATGAAAAAGTCTGATAGCACACGGTTTGTGCAAATAAGGAAAGGAAATCAATCAGCAGCCAATAAATCACACAGTCTGAGTTTTGGTATGAATGAGTCCAGTCAGAAAAAGTGAAGAAGGCTTTTTTACTTAAAGAAAATCAGTATAAAAAAATAATTCTGAATCAATCACAAGTTGGCGAACCCCTTTGAAGGAAAAATTCCTCATATATAAAGCATACAGACATGTTAAACACGAAGAACTATCATGCCAATTAGAAGAGAATCTAGCATAGAAAAGTTCAGAGTCATAAACAAAGAGGTCCAAATCCAGCTTATAGACTCAAAATGAGTCTGAGAGAGTCAAGGGTTCCAAAGTAGAACCCTAGTTCAAACACAAAATCAACCTCATCAAAACCCCCAAATTCTAGGGTTTATAAGTCGAATCAGATAGAGAGACGAGCACACAACTAACTAAAACAGGCTCATAGGTCTCTTACAGAGACTTATGAGAAAATAAACAATAGCAAGTTCGAAGCAAATAGAGTGAAGAAAATGATTTAAAGAATAGCGAGAGTAGAAGGAACACGTTTTAAGAGACGCTTGGAACCTAAAAAAGTTTAGAAGAGAAAAAGAGAAAAAGAGGCAGTATAACACTTAGGAAAACCTTCGAGGAAACAGTTTAAAAAAACTCAAACAAAGTCCAAAAGAAGGCAAATAAAGAACTTAAGAACTCAGTAGGAAATATATACAGTAAAAGGGCTCAACATACCAGAAAAGTATATCACATAGAAAAACACAACAAGATGAACATGTGAGCCTGGTGTAGTAGCACAGTAGAACACAAAGCATAGACAAATCATATATAGTAGAAAGAAAGCAGAAGAAAACAAATGCGTGGTAGAAAGAAAACATACGAACATAGTATATATGAATACATAAAAAGAAAAGAAAAGGAAGAGTCAGAAAAACATTTTAAGCTTTTTAGAAACCCTAGATCGAAAAGAAGTAATTTTGAAAGAAAAAATTGGGGAAAGCATTTTAAAACCTCAGTAAAGCATAGATATAGCATAGATTTAAGAAAAAAAATCTGAGAAAAACCTCGAATTGCTAGGGTTTCAGATGAACCCTAGAATGAGAAAGGCTTGGAAAAAGGTTCGATTTTGAGTCGGATGAGTTAGAACCAGGCTCGAAATGCTTTAAATGTGCCGGAGCACAGCCGAAGAGGCCATGGAACCTTGAATTGGAGTTGATCTGAATGGACACCATCAAGGTCAGACCTCGAAACTTCAAGCACCAAGCATTTAAGGGTGGAGGGGGGTGGGTATAGGCCATCCACGGCCTGAGAAGCCATGAATTCCGGTGAGATGGAGGTTGAAAGTGGTAGAAGAGGATTAGGGTTTCAAGAACATTCGAGAGAGTTTGAGAGACGAAGGGGTTCCAGGGAGGTGTCTATAAGTGAAATGAGTCGGGCTATGGGGTTTGGTGGAATTAAAAAGGTAAGGGCCAATCGTGGCCGTTGATCAAAATAATCAACGGCCTGTATTAAAAGATTGACCGGGCGGGTTGTGTTGATGGGTTAGGGGTCAAGTTATTTTAGGGTTTGGGCTGGTCCAGTTGGAGACTGGGATTGGTTCAATTAGGGGATCAATTTGTCTACAATTGAAATGCAAATGAGGCTAGTTTTTAAATAGTAATTTTTCCCTTTTATTTTATAAAAATAGTAAACATGATTTTGAAAGCAAATTAAATGTACTGGATCAGTTAGTAATATGTAAAGATTGATTTAAAAATATTGAAACCAATTTTATAATTGTAAAATGCTATTAAATCTTAAAGTAGGTTAAAATTGAAATTATATACAATTTAGCTTTTAAAATACCAAATAAATTTGTAAAAATATATAAAAATTACCTTAACTATATTTTGGCATAAATATGAGAATAGAATAAATTATTCACCAAAACTAATAATTTTGTGAATAATTAATTATTTTGTACTGTTAAAATGAACACTAAATTAATTTTAAAAATATTTAAAAAATTGGAAAAAATATTAAAATACTTGGGCATGCTTATATGTGCATATATGTTATTTTGAAAGTATTTTCTATGTATGAAAAATGCATTGGGAAAAATTGGGTATTAACAGTTGCCCCTTTTTACCCAGGAAGGATAAAAGAGTTGTCGGATAAAGATATGATGGCCAATTTGACCGAACGAAACGGTTTAAAGAATTTGACCGTGCTCTGGTTCCTGAGCTGCCTACATATCCCTGGTCTTACATCAATCAGGCCATATATAGTTCAGGATCCATCGGCAAAATATGCCGATGGGGATTTTACAAGAACGCACAAGATATCCGGGTTGAGAAAGATGGTCAAAGTCTAGTTAGAGCTGCGGTAACCAGAACGGGATCGCTCCTGCTGAGACGGCCATTGCCAGTCGGTTTACCTGCAAATGAGCAATACAAACATCTATTGTGCATAAATTTAAACGTGATGCAAGTTCCTATTGGACCATGAATGTTGTCTTTGGACGGTTAGGATGACGTCCTCAGACCATGTCGTCCTGGGCCATGAAGCGTACAATAAAGGATTCGCAGGCTATGAAATAATGCTCTCGGGCTATGAGAATGATGCCTCCGAACTATGATGCCTTTGAATAATGATATGTAAAAGATAAAATGGGGTCCTCGGGTTGTGGCATGACGTTCTCGGGCTATGAAAATGGTGCCTCCGAATAATGACGCCTTCGGACAATTTGGTGATCTTTCAGCCCATGAAGTGCAGAAGGTGGCGATCTTTCAGCCGATGCAAGACGTAAATAGAAGGTGGTGATATTTCAGCCGATGCAAGACATAAATAAAGGTGGCAATTTTTCAGTCAATGCAAGACATAAATAAAGGTGGCGATATTCAGCCATGCAAGATATAGATAAAATGGCGATATTTTAGCCATACAGGATGTAGATAAAGTGGCAATATTTCAGCCATGCAGGATGTAGATGAAGGTGACGATCTTTCATCCATGTGAGACATAAATAAAGAGGCGATATTTCAGCCATGCAGGGGGAGACAGGGCTTAGTCTCGAAAGGTAGAATGGTAGCCTTATGCAATGCATAGAAATGCAGATGGAGGTAGAGCTTAACCTCGAAAGGCAGAAAGGTAGCCTTATGCAATGTAAGGAAATGCAGATGGAGGTAGAGCTTAACCTCGGAAGGCAGAAAGGTAGCCTTATGCAATGCAGAGAAATACAGATGGAGGTAGAGCTTAACCTCGAAAGGCAGAAAGGTAGCCTTATACAATGTAGAGAAATGCAGATGGAGGTAGAGCTTAATTAACCTCGGAAGGCAGAAAGGTAGCATTGTGCAATGCAGAGAAACAAAAGGCGAATAATAATAAAATCTCTTAGCTGATAGCTGATAGCTGATATTGTGGCTGTTGGGGATATTGTGTACAGATATTAGTTGTAGATAGGTGATGGTTCCATGTATTCCCAAGGAGTATGAGTGATGATTTTGTGACTCGGGTACCTGCATTCAAAGAAAATTGTGAGTTTTGTAAAAGGGGGGTAAGGTTAGTTCATATCCCCGTGGACTTTGCTTGACCTTATTGGCTTTGATCTGGTGATACTGTGTGTATCATTGAGGTAGCATTTCTAAACAAATCAATTTTGATAATAGACATGCATGATTTAGTAGAAAAAATACAACATAACTATATAATCGAGAATAGTTTTCTTTAGATGAACCGACGACTGCGACATGGTTCCGAACATTGCAACCTCTCTTACTCCAGAATTTTGAGGGTCCTCCTCAAAATTCTACCCCAGTTTATTGGGCTGCTGCTTCTGACGGCTTCTTGCGGTAAATGGCTGAAGTCAACTTCAAAATTTTGAGGGTCCTCCTCAAAATTCTGCCCCAGTTTCCAATAGCGGGGAAAAATGAAAATTTAATGGAATTATGACTGAACCCATAGGGTTGCCTATGTATCCCCTCTTAAACAAGAATTAGGTCAGGCATAGTTCAAATTACATCATATGAGGAAAGCATAAAATTACACATAGTATCGCTTCACTGCACCTGAGTTGTTCGGCTTCAGCCAAACTTCTCCGTCCGTTTCTGCAAGTAGGAGGGCTCCTCCTGTTAGAACTCGGTGAACCATGTATGGACCCTGCCAGATGGGAGGGAATTTCCCTTTGGCTTCATCTGGATGTGGGAAAATCTTCTTTAATACCAATTGCCCCGTTGTGAATTCTCTCAGCTTGACCCTTTTGTTGAAGGCTCTGGACATTCTGTTCTGATAGAGCTGACTGTGACAAACTGCATTTATTCTTTTTCCATCTATAAGAGCCAGCTATTCATAACAACTCTTCACTCACTCTGCATTGTCGAGTTCTGCTTCTTGTATGATCCTCAAGGAAGGAATTTCTACCTCGGTAGGAATGATTGCCTCTATGCCATAAACCAGCATGTAGGGGGTTGCCCCGGTTGATGTGTGGACCATGATGCGGCCCCAATAAAGCAAATGATAACTTCGCATGCCATTGCTTATGCTTCTCTATCATTTTCCTTAGTATCTTCTTGATGTTCTGGTTGGTGGCCTCTACAGCTCCGTTCATCTGCGGTCTGTAAGCTGTAGAATTCTTGTGTTTGATCTTGAAGGTTTCACACATGGCTTTTATCAAGTCACTATTGAGATTGGAACCATTATCAATAATGATTGATTCCGAAATTCCGATTTGGTGAAATAATCAATTGCCACTAGGATGAACTTGTTCCCGTTTGATGCGACGGGCTCGATAGGTCTGATAACATCCATTCCCCAAGCGGCGAACGGCCATGGCGAGCTTATTGCATTAACCTCATTTGGAGGTACCATTATCATGTATCCATGTATCTGACAGCGATGGCACTTTCAGACATACTGGATGCAGTTCGTTTCCATAGTCATTCAAAAGTAGCATGCCCAGAGTATCTTCTTAAGTAAGACAAAACCATTCATATGTGGACTGCAGGTCCCAGCATGGATTTCTTCTAGTAGCCCGGATGCTTCCTTTATGTCGACACACCTTACTGGTACCAAATCTGTGGTCCTCCTATACAGGATTCCTCCGCTGTGGAAGAAATTGTTAGATAACCTCTGAAGTGTGCGCTTCTGAGTGGGATTTGCGAGCTCTGCGTATTCTCCTTTTGCCAAGTATTCTCTGATATCATGAAACCACGGTTTTCCGTCTACTTCTTCTTCTACATGAGCACAGTAAGTTGGCTGATCATGGACCTTTACCAAAATAGGATCAATGAAGTTCTTATCTGGATGTTGAATCATAGACGATAGGGTAGCCAATGCATCGGCAAACGCATTTTGGGCCCTGGGGACATGCTGGAACTCTGTCTTTGTGAAACTTTTCCTCAACTCTTGTACATGATGCAGATAAGGGAGTATCTTGGAGTTCTTGGTTGCCCATTCTTCTCGGACATGATTTATAAGGAGGTCTGAATCTCCAATCAATAGCAACTCTTGAATGCTCATGTCAATGGCCATCTTGAGCCCCAAGATACAAGCTACGTATTTAGCCATGTTGTTGGTGCACAAGAATCTGAGCTTGGCAGACACCGGATAATGCTGGCCGATTTTTGATACTAGAATTGCTCTTATGCCAACTCCTTTGAAATTTGCCGCTCCATCGAAAAACATCCTCCAACTATCATAGGATTCTGCAATTTCTTCTCCTATGAAGGATACCTCTTCATCAGGAAAATACGTCTTTAGGGGTTCGTATTCTCCATCCACGGGATTTTCAGCAAGATGATCTGCCAATGCCTGTCCTTTGATTGCCTTCTGAGTTACGTAGACAATGTCGAATTCACTTAACAAGATCTGCCGCTAGGATAGTTTTCCAGTGGGCAGAGACTTTTGAAAGATGTACTTCAGTGGATCCATTCTTGATATGAGATATGTAGTGTAGGCACAGAAATAGTGCCTCAACTTCTGAGCTACCCAAGTCAAAGCGCAACAGGTGCGCTCTAACAGAGAATACCGGACCTCGTACGAGGTGAACTTCTTGATGAGATAATAGATGGCCTGCTCCTTTCTCCCTGTTTTATCATGCTGCCCCAGGACACAACCGAATGCTCCATTCAATACCGCAAGGTAGAGCAATAGAGGTATGCCCAGCTCGGGCAGGACCAAAATTGGCGACGTGGACAAGTACTCCTTGATTCTGTCGAAGGCTTTCTGACAATCATCAGTCCATTTGGTAGCGGAGTCCTTCTTTAATATCTTGAAGATCGACTTACAGATAACAGTAGATTGTGCTGTGAATCGGCTGATGTACTTAAGTCTCCCCAAGAAATGCATTACTCCTTTCTTGTTCTTTGGCGGTGGAAATTCTTGGATAGCTTTGACCTTTGATGGATCCAGTTCTATCCCTCGGTGACTTACAATAAACCTAAGCAGTTTTTCGGCAGGAACCCTAAATACACATTTGGCAGGATTGAGTTTCAAATTGTACCTTCTCAGTCTGTTAAAGAATTTCCTCAAATCTTCTATGTGATTAGTGGCTTTCTTGGATTTGATGATGACATCATCTACATACACCTCGATCTCCTTATGTATCATATCATGGAAAATAGTAGTCATGGCCCTCATGTAGGTGGCCCCAGCATTCTTTGGCCCGAATGGCATCATTTTGTAACAATACATTCCCCACGGCGTAATGAAAGCTGTTTTCGCAGCATCTTCTTCATCTATCCATATCTGATGGTACCCGGCAAAACAATCAACAAACGACTGCAGTTCATGCTTGACTCATTTGTCAATTAGGATTTGTATATTTGGTAAGGGGAAGTTATCTTTTGGACTGGCCCGGTTAAGATCCCGGTAGTCGACACACACTCACTCCTTCCCATCCTTCTTCGGTACTGGCACAATGTTGGCTAACCATATCGGATATTCTATTACCTGAGAACCTTAGCTTTGACTTGCTTAGTGACTTCCTCCTTGATTTTCAAACTCATGTCAGGTTTGAATTTTCTGAGCTTCTGCTTCATCGGTGGACATGTCGGGTCTGTTGGCAGTTTATGTGCCACAATAGATGTACTCAAACCAGTCATTTCATCATACGACCAGGAGAATATGTCCTCATATTCCCTTAGAAATTTTGTGTACTCTTCCTTTTCTGACGGTGACAGATGAACACTGATGCGAGTTTCTTTGACATTTTCTACGTCTCCCAAGTTGACAACCTCAGTCTCATCCAAATTGGACTTAGGTAAATTCTCAAAATTGTCAACTTTTTTAACAATCTCATCCGGTATATCATATTTCTCTGAGTCTATATCCATTTGTTGCATTATCTCGTTGCATGTCATAGTCGTTGGTTCATCAAGATAAGTAATAGTAATATTGTAAATAAAGTAAATGAGAGAAAGTAATAAGAATAAGATTTATAAGAAAATGGAGTGTTTTGATAAATTTCATAACTGTTTTGAACATTTGAGCTTTTATTTCGAAATTAAAAATGTGAAAAGAAAGTCAACTAGTAAAATAAAAGACAATGCATAATGCTACGTTCAGCCTTGCTACCCCGAAGCTTTCCGGTCCCTAGTGGTTCTGACGGTCCAATTGTTGAGGCATGCTCCCCGGCTCTTGTGGAGTAGGATGATGTTGCTAGAGTGCAAGAACTAACCTTTAGGGAGGGGTATAAACAAAAAGTAAAAACAAAAAGTTAATAAGTTAGTGAAGATTATAAGAAAATGTTGCAATATTTAAACACGTAATGCGAAAATATAAAGCGTGTCCTAATTTTGGGAGCCTCATTGTGCTCGAGGTAGGCCTAGCGACAAGTTGATTTGGAGAACTTGGAATTCTAAATGCCTCATTTCATTGATAAAAAGTAAAGAATCCCAAATCGACACTAAATAACAAGAAATAAAAGTTGCTAGTGGCCATTGGCCTTATTACATTTTATAAAGCAGAAATGAAAACTCCTATCTATTTGGTCCCAGAGGGACCTTCCCCAGACTCGGTATCTTTGGCTCCCTCGAACATTTGTACCAGCTCGCGAAGTCCCAGCAGCAAGTAGGTTCTAGCCAGGTGCCCATCCTCGGCATTCTGGCAGTCCTCGACCCTTCTGATGAATTTCCTTTCCAACATTACTAAACCCCGCTCTAGGTACCCCAGTCGTTTGTTGGCGCTGACATCCATGTCTTTCCATTTTTCAATCAGCTTTTGGTTAGCTTCTTGAATTTCACGGTGCTTATTTTCGCATTCCCGAATCCTCTTGCGCAATTGGTTGTACTTAACTTGTGCTTCATCCTTTTCGTCGATGATCCTATGACCTCGAACAAACCCGGGTTGACCCAAACCATTATGATATCCTCCAGCCAGCTTGGATAGTAGGGAGTATAACTAGCATAGTACCTGTCTGGCTCGATGCTATCTCTTCCTAGGACGAGTTTGTAGTGCCACATGTGTTGGGCTTGGCACTTGTAAGGGCTGTCATCTGCTTGGAAATTAGCCCGGAAGTGACTCATATTGTCGACCCTTGGTATAACCTACTTCTTACCGGCCTTTCTTATGACTCGGAGAGGGACATAAGGATAAGTTCATCTCAAACCGATAAGTATCAGAAACGGTGCATCCCTGGATCGAGCAATGAACTCTTCAGTATGGAACCATTCGAACATCCATTGTACTTGGTTCTCTTTCAGATTTTCAAACAATTCTACCCATCCTTTGGCATCCTCCGGCTGAGCAAACATGTTGGGCATATAGTTCATTCGTCTTGGCTAATGGAAGGCAATATGATTGTCCCAATTCCTAGGTTAGATCTCTTATCGATATTCACCCTTCTGGAGGTGTTCCATGAGCCAGAGTTGGAGTAATAAGTTGCGACCCTCGAAATGCTTGGCTCCATGTTGACACTTTTCTAGGGCTCGGTACATCTCTGCAATAATCATGGGTACTATGCTAAATGGTTGCCCGCCAATTCCCTCCATTAAAGTCTTGGTGACCATGGCTAGTCTGGTATGGATCCTAGCCTTCTTCATAGGAAATACTATCATCCCCAAGAAGCAGAACATGAAGACGAAGACCCTTCTATAGATATGCCCAATGATGTGAGAGCAAACTCCTCAGGGTAAGTACAGTAAGACTTGCTATGACCATACCTTTCATATAAATATTCAAAGGGAATGTACGACACCTTCAGGCAAGTTAAATCCGGATTCTTCTTTAAACCCGTCATCTTGAGAAAACCCCAACCCTTGCGGGTCTCTAGCATTAGCAGACCCGGAGTTTATCATGGTATACCAGCAAGCCCTCCCATTTCCTCTAGTAGGGGTGTCATCTCAATCTCCCTGAAGCGAAACACAGACCTATCGCAATCCCAGAACAGGGTGGCAGCTTCAATAATTTTGTTGTTGGGTTGGATTTCCAGAAGGGAAGGTAGATTCTCCAAGTATTTTTGGACAAGGGTCTAATCACTGGAATGAAGTTCTTCCTACCAGTTTAGTAACTTCGGGTGGATGTTGGTGACCATGCTGAATTAGGGGAGTTCGTGCCTCATTTCTGCAAAACAAAAGTATTAGGCCCTTACCCCCGCGAGACTCGACTATTTAAATATCAATAATTGGCATAAGCAACATTTAGTTCTCAAAATAAATGCATAGAACATGTTAGTGTCCGTTTGGGTTCCAAGGAAACCCAGTGGACTTTGGACAAGGCTATCTTAAAGAGTCATTAAGTGGATAACATAACTGACTCGGCTAGGTTTTGACAATGATACATGCACAATTAAATAGAGTAAGGTTTCTACGGGGTATTAGACTAGTACCCTTGAGCGGAAAACTCAAGAGGGAAAGGCACGGAACCGTCGACTACACCATTGATCAACTAATTTTACCATAAATATGCCTTTGCCGGATTTAGGGGGTGATAATATTGGAAGGGCGCAACCACTCATTATAAACGTTGCTATGGTATTTTGCTTGGCATGAGTGAAAGATGATGTTGAATATGCATTCACAATAATTAAACAAGTTGTCATGTATTTGCACGTTCATAAAGTAATAATTACAATAATTGCTCATAATTACAACAGTATTAAAGGAAAGCGGTAAAAGAAAGCATTAAAGAAAAGAAGCAAAGAGCCAAGTCAGTTTTCGAGGTAAGAGAAAAAAATAAATACTTAAAGACATTAAAGACGTTTAAGGGAGCATAAAATCACAAATAGCATGAAATGATAAAAGCCTAAAAA
This sequence comes from Nicotiana glauca, assembly GCA_026770625.1. NCBI lineage: Eukaryota > Viridiplantae > Streptophyta > Magnoliopsida > Solanales > Solanaceae > Nicotiana > Nicotiana glauca. The sequence goes on along the minus strand of MDKF010835950.1, from coordinate 17,337 downwards.
ATTCCCTAATAGAGTCGACATGCTGTCGCGCCCCCTTTTTCTCTTAAAATTGGCTTTATGACATTTGAAAGGACAACTCGTTCCCTTTGGGAATTGAGTTTCAATTGAAGATTCGCCACCTAATGATTAAAGTGCATTAGGACACTAAGAGGGTTTTGATTTAGCAACCAGAGATTTGGGTAAAGACTAGAAATTATCTCAAGGGGGGGTGTTAGGCGCCCCTCAAGATCCACTAGTGTGGTTCCCGACCATGCTACAATTGTGATTTTAATTAACAAATAAGCAAACAAAGGTTTTGAATATGAGAGATTGTCACATTATGGCTGTAAATAAATTAAAGTTTTGAAGAAACAAAGAAAGTTGAAAATTTGAGGAAATAGTTTAACATTTTGAAAATAAACAAATAAAGGTAAGGGGGTCCTAGGTTTACAAATAATATGGATCACATCAATGCAATAGCCAATAATCACTCCTCATAAGAGGGGCTACATGTGGTATTAGCGCACCGATCATCATATCCATATCTACCCTTTCCCACCCTATTGAGGTATTAAATGCGGAATGGTTTTGTTACATATTGCATGCTAGTACCCGCCCCAATCCTATCAGTCCTGGATGCATTTGGGATTACTAGTACTAAAGGGAAGGGGGATTTGGGATTTTTATGGTTTCAAAAGGATAAAATTCTACGGCGCCAAGCAACACACATAAAGCAGATATGGGAAAAATACATAACAATTAAAAGGCTCAAACAGGACTCCTCACTTAAGGACAGATTGTTGAGCGTGTCTTGCAAGTACTGGTTATGGTCTGAATTAAACTTAAACGGAGGTGGCAGACTGATTTATTACACATTTTAGATAAGAAATCGGAATCAGACCTGCCTATTGGTTGGAATTTAACGAAGCCTTATTCATTAGCTAATTCACCCTATAGCTTGCCTAAGTGAGACCTATAGGCATGATATCTAATAATACGGGAGAGAGATATACTGATTCCAGAAAAAGACTTATTAACTACAGGAACATAAGTTCTGCAGGCATTTAAGCAATGTTATTACTAATTTTTAAACTCATAAGCGAGTGGTCGGTTCAGATTAGTCGATTACTCTTATAGGCATGCTTTCTAAGTGTTATTGATTTTAAACACCCTTTTTTTAATAAAAATAAAAGTGCATAAGTCCTATAGGCATGGTACCTAGAATGTTGTTTGTTATTTAAACCTATAAGTATGTTTGCCAGAATTCAGGAAACTCTATATACATGTTCTCTACGTGAGAGGCGGAAATGCAGAACCTATAGACATGGTATCTACGTATGAAATGCAGAACCTATAAACAGGATGTCTACATAAAATGCAGAACCTGTAGGCATGGTTTCTATATGAAAAAATGCAGAAGTGCAAAACTTGTAAACATGATTTCTATATGAAAAATGCAGAAGTGAGAACAAGACATGATTGCAGAAGTAAATACCTATGAACATGATATCTACCTCCCCTTTCACTAAAACCCCATAAGTTATTATAAATTATTACAACCCAGAATGAATAAAGAAAAGTAAAATAAACTTACATCAAAAAGCCTAAAAATCCCAACCAAGGAGAGCCCGATTTAGACTTTTGTCTGAAGCATGAAGCAAACCAACTCCAAAGATTAAATTCCAAAGCCTTTCTCTTATTTGGGATGTGTCAGAGCTCCCTAAGAGTCTCAAATGGACTCCGGGCAGTGGTTGCACTCCAAATATGTTGCAGAGTTGAGTTAAGTGCAGTGTGGAAGGTCCAGCCCTCAAATGTACAAGTTCAAAGGGAGCTCAAGGTCCCAAAGCAAGGCTCATAGGAGGTGGGCAGAACTTAGAATCTAGGAGAGAGTCCAAGTGCATAGAGGGGATTTTGGGGAAAACCAAGACAGGCTAGTAGTCATACCCAGCAATTAGAAGTGTTGGCATACCCTAACCAGCTTGTTAGCCACATTGTTTGGGAGTTAGGATCCATTAAAGGATCAAGTCCAGACATGAGCAACAATTTGGATGTTGCCATACTTTGAACTTTAACTCAAACACGTAGAAGGGAATGGGGGTATGGGGATTCACAACAGTAACAGATGCAAAGAGGACAGCATATTTAACACTAAACATAGATAGCAAAGTGGAAAAAATTGTAGAAGTTGCAAAGCAAACACATGGGGATGAGGCAGAAAACTAAATTACAACATACCAGTTTCAGGGAAACAAGAAAAGAAATCAGTAGTCTTGTAAAGCCAAATTGCAAGCTACTTGTCAGAAGATCTCAGAAGAGAGTATAGTGTAGAATTGAGAGTGTGAAGTGTAAGAGTATTGGAATTGAAGGTGTTCAGTAAGTAATGTGTGTAAAATATTGAACTGAAGGTGTCTAGTAAGTAATGTGTGTAAAATATTGAACTGAAGGTGTCCAATAAGTAATGTGTGTAAAATATTGAACTGAAGGTGTCCTAAAGTGTAGAAGGGTCGTGCCCTTTTATAGTGTAAAAAGCAAGCAGAAATAGGTAAGAAAAGAGTTTGGAAATTAATTACATAAGGTCTCCCTTTAATTAAGGGATTCTATTTCAAACGAGTAAAACTAATTAAGGAAAGAGACTGATCAAACATTTTCCTAAAGTAGCATAAGAAGGGTAAATACACAGGGACTTATTTAAGGAAAAAGTCTGATTGCACACGGTTTGTGCAAATAAGGAAAGAAAATCAATCAACAGCCAGTAAATCACGAAGTTTGAGTTTTGCTATGAATGAATCCAGTTAGAAAAAAATGAAGAAGGTTTTTTTACTTAAAAAAAATCAGTAACAATCAATCGAACCCTTTTTTTAAAAAGGAATTCTGAGTCAATCACAAGTTGGCAAACCCCTTTGAAGGAAAAATTCCTCATATATAAATCATACGGACATGTTAAACACGAAGAACTATCATGCCAATTAGAAGAGAGTCTAGCATAGAAAGTTTAGAGTCATAAAAAAGAGGTTCAAATCTAGTTGATAGACTCAAAATGAGTCTGACGGAGTCAAGGGTTCCAAAGTAGAACCCTAGTTCAAACATAAAATCAACCTCATCAAAACCCCCAAATTCCAGGGTTTATAAGTCGAATCATATACAGGGACGAGCAGACATCTAACTGAAACAGGCTCAGAGGTCTCGTTCAGAGACTTATGAGAAAACAAACAATAGCAAGTTCAAAGCAAATAGAGTGAAGAAACTGATTTAAAACATAGCGAGAGTAGAAGGAACACATTTTAAGAGAAGCTTGGAACCTAAACAAGTTTAGAAGAGAAAAAGATGCAGTATAACACTTAGATAAACAGTAAAGGAAGTATGTTTAAAAAACTCAAACAAAGTCCAGAAGAAGGAAAATAAAGAACTTAAGAACTCAGTAGGAAACACATACAGTAAAAGGGCTCAACATACCAGAAAAGTATATCATATAGAAAAACACAACAAGATGAACATGTGAGCCTAGTGTAGAAGTACAACAGAACACAAAACACAGACGAATCATATATAGTAGAAAGAAAGCAGAAGAAAACACATGCGTGGTAGAAAAGAAAACATACGAACATTAGACGAATACATACGAATACATACCAGGCTCGAAATGTTTTAAATATGCCGGAGCACAGTCGGAGTGGCCATGGAACCTTGAATCAGAGACGATCTGAACGGACACCATCGAGATTAGACCTCAAAACTTCGATCACCAAGCGTTTAAGGATGGAGGGGGTGAGTATAGGACATCCATAGCCTGAGAAGCGATGGATTCCGGTGAGATGGCGGTTGAAAGTGGTATAAGAGGATTAGGGTTTCAAGAACATTCGAGAGAGTTTGAGAGACGAAGGGGTTCCAGGGCGGCATCTTTGAGTGAAAATGAGTAGGGTTATGGGGTTTGGTGGAATTGAAAAGGTAAGGGCCAATCGTGGCTGTTGATCAAAATGATCAACGACCTAGATTAAAAGATTGACCGGGCGGGTTGTGTTAACGGGTTAGGGGTCAAGTTATTTTAGGGTTTGGGCTGGTTCGGTTCGAGACTGAGATTGGGTCAATTAGGGGATCAATTTGGCTACAATTGAAATACAAATGAGGCTAGTTTTTAAATGGCCAATTTTTTCCTTTTATTTTACAAAAATAGTAAACATAATTTTGAAAGCAAATTAAACATACTGGGTCAGTTAGTAATATGTAAACATTGATTTAAAAATATTGGAACCAATTTTATAATTTTAAAACGCTATTAAATCTTAAAGTAGGCTAAAATTATAATTATATGCAATTTAGCTTATAAAATACCAAATAAATTTGTAAAAATATAAAAAAAATTACCTTAACTATATTTTGCATAAATATTAGAATAGAACAAATTATTTACCAAAATTGATGATTTTGGGAATAATTATTAATTTTGTACTGCTAAAATGAACACTAAATTGATTTTAAAAATCATTACAAAATAAAAAAAAATATTAAAACACTTGGGCATGCTTATATGTGCATATATGTTATTTTAAAACTATTATCTATCTATGAAAAATGTATACCAAAAAATTAGGTATCAACATTGGCATCCCGTGCCCTCATTAGTCTCGCGGTCACACTGACAACTCACTTGTTAACTAGGGCCACTCTCGCATATATGATAAGTAACGGGGCCGAACATCTATGCTTAGAAAAATTGGGGGAATTTAAGCACAATAGGGGTGTTCAACTACGTGTATACTTGTGCAAGTGCTTTAACATAATTTCTACCTTCTAATAAGGATACGAAGAAGAAAAGGCAGCACGTACAATGTTTCCTCAAAATTTCCATGAGACAATTCTCATACAAGTAAGCAACCCACAATCACAATATAAAACAAAATAAGATGCCTCCACATGCCGTCACAAATCCTTACAATCAATCCCTGACATAGCCCACCTTATTCCGCCACACATGCAATAATAACATAATAAGTGCCCGCCTTGTTTCGCCAAATGTGCATCATAGTATTCCCACTTTATTTCGCCATATGCACAACCCACATATAAGCATATATACATATCCCGCCTTGTTAAGCTGCATGTGCAATATATCAATAATAGCAATAGCACGGCAGAAACCTCGTGCGACCCTACAACCACAACTGCACGGCAGAAACCTTGTGTATCACAATATCAATAACCGCATGGCAGAAACCTCGTGCATCACAATATCAACAACCGCACGGCAGAAACCTCGTACATCACAATATCAACAACCGCACGGCAAAAACCTCATACATCAACACCCCAAGTACAACAGCAATAAAGACAATATATACAAGAGCACAACAAGTGAATCAACTCAAGAATCTTTCGTTCACCAGGGAACGGTAAAACTAGCTCACAAGGAATAACCACAATAGAGAATACTAAACGTAATAAGAACAAATCAACAAGGGAGAAAATAATATGAAGCAATGACCCCATAGCATGTACAACAAGGGAGTTAACAAAAGTCAAGTAAATTTCAAATAAGGAAATATCAATTAAACATAGAATATCTACTCTTCTTTTACGGTTGGGCAGGTTACGAAGGATATACAACAATTTCAATTAAGACTAATTGATTACATGAGAGATAATAATGATTTCCAATAAAAACAAGCAGTTACGAAAGATACCATGACAATAGAGGAGGTAAAGATATTCAGTTAAGCAAGGTAAGAGTCAATTAGGCAATAAAAATGAATCATAAAGCAATTACTTCCAAGTAAAACATGTAGAGGTGAAACTAGTAATAGGGAATTCAATCATGTCAAGAACAACCTCATACTTAGTGAATATACGGGCCTAAGAATCCTAAAAGGCCAAGTTTCGACAAATAAGTCCGAGCATGAACTCGTCACCTTGCGTACTCGGATTACAATCAATAGAGAAGACTTAAATCCTAAGGGGAAGTCCCCCACACAAGGTTAGGCAAGATACTTACCTCGAACCGGTTCAAAATCAACTAGAAATCATGTTCTTGCCACGAGTACTCGACTCCAAATGGACCAAATCTATTCAATTCAATTTCACAAGTTATTGATTCTACAATTAATTCTAAGCTAATATACGGAATTATATAAAATGACCAAAATGTCCCTCGAGCCAACGTCTTGGAATCGGGCAAAATTTATATTTTCAGAATCCTCACACTCACACGAGTCTATTCATATAAAAATCTCTCAAATCGGATTTCAAAAATCCAATCAAAACGCAATCTCTAGGTCTAAGAACATTTCCCCCAATTTCTACCAAAATTCAATCATTTAAATTTAAGGAAAGATTCATGAAAATTAGTCTAAACCGATTAAAAATCACTTGCCCAAGTAGCCCAGGTAAAAATCCCTTCAAAAATCATGATTTTCCGAGCTCCCAAATCAAAAATGTGAATTATGGTATAAACCCTCGATTTTGGAAAACTTATATCTGTCCAGGTATTTAAAGCATCGCGAACGAGGAGGAAGTCACACGTTCGCAAAGAAGAAAAATGAAGGCTGCCCAAATGTGCTTCACAAAATCGGAAGCACGCATGCGAACGCGAAGAAGGAAAATATTATGGCCCAAAGATTGCTCTTCGCGAATGCGTGAACTAGTACGCGAACACAAAGAGTGGACTTGCATAGCTACGCGAACGCGTGATGGTGGACGCAAATGCGATGAGGAATAAAGCGAGGCTTCACAAACGCGAGTAGTGTTACACAAACGCGAAGAAGAATTTCCAGTTGGTCATCAACAAAGCTTCGCGAAGGGATGTTCGCGAACGTATAAGAGGATATCATAAGAATAGATGTTCAAAATAGGAGAAAAATGACCCGTTGAACATCCGAAACACACCCCATGCCACCGGGACCTCAACTAAAAGCACCAACAAACCTAATACATCATTCAAACTTGCACCGGTCCCTAAACAACCTAAAACAATATTGGAAACTCGAATAAATCAAGGATTTAAGCCTAAGAACTCAAATTTCCCTCAAAATACGATTTCGATCAAAAACCTAACCAAACCGTGTCCAAATGACCTAACATTTTATACATACATACCAAATGATATGACGGAACTACTGCAACTTCCAGAATTCTATTCCGACCCTCGGATCAACATCTCACTGTCGGACCGGAAACTTCAAAAATTCAAACTTCGGCATTTCAAGCCTAAATTAGCTACGGAACTCCAAAATGCAATCCGAACATGCTTCCAACCCCAAAATCACCCAACGGAGCAAACGGAATCATCACATTTTCATTTCGATGTCGTCTTCACATTATTCTAACTACGATCAATTTTCCAACACTTAAGCTGACCAAATGTCCCAAAACTCTACGAAACTCAAAACCGAACATCCCAGCAAATCAAAATAGAAGAAATGAACTTGGGGAAGACGTTAGTAGGGGATCAGGGTATAAATTCCAAAAATAACCGGTCGAGTCGTTACAAAATACATCTTTCCGAAACTTTTCAAGCTTTCCATAGACCTACATAATTTAAAAAATACATAGTTAACTTCAGAAATATATCTTAAAATACATTAAAAATAGATACACTATTATATACACATCACAATGCTTTTTAGGACTACCTGTTACCTTCTCAACACCTCTTTTTAGCTTTTTTATTTTACAAAGAATAGACTCCTCCGCTTTTCCAATTGATTCTTTGGATTCCAATAGAGGAGCATCAACCTTAGAGCCTCAGAAACATGTTCAACCTCTTCAATTGTGCACTCAACATTATCAGGCAAAGACATCATTGAAAGCTCTTCAGGTGATTAATTTATGTTGGTGAACTGAATGATGAAAAAAATAAATTAGCTTGTTTAAGGAAAAGTATGTATATAAATTGTACATATTTTGTAGTTAAATTGTATTATCATAAATAAAGACCATTTACCTTCATCCATTCAGGCTTGATCATTTTGTCTTAATTAAAGCTCGCCAAATCTGACCCTTAGTAGCTGACCAGTTTAGTATGCGAGGGATTGAATTAAAATTTTTTGTAGCTATATCAATGTTGACGGAGGATCAACACTCATACAACCATACTTGCGTAACTATGGGGAATCCTCAAATGAGATAAGAATGAACGAAAGGATTTAGCCTGTGCCTAACCGATTCAATCAACTGTCTGTAAGACTGAATACCCCATGAAAATAACTCGTACTTACCGCATTCCACCAAATAAAACCTAAAATGATCTACCAACCCAATATGGTCTCTCTCTGAAGGACAAATGAAGAATTCTATGAGATATAGAAAACATAACTTTACTGCATCCTCATCATTGACCTAGTTTTTGTTGGTTACTATTTGTTTTAGGTATGTCTTCTCCACTTTTACCTTGTTTGGAAAGTAACTACTCATTATCTTACTAACATAATTAGAAGTTTAACCAAAGTCCGTCACCTTCGTATGACATCTAAGACCAGTTATTACCGCAAACTATCTCAATCCAAAATTTAATCTCTCACCTTTTAACTCAGCTGAAAAATAGGAAGCATCGGATGATTTCAATTCATAATTCATAAGAAGATGAATAGCTTGATTCTGCATGCATAAATTTGGAAATGACACTAAATAACCAAAGCATGTCTCCTTGAACAACTTCAAACCATTTGGAGACAAAAGCGCATTAATTTGGCTAGGAATGCTAGGATCACATAATGTATGGCACCTAAGCACCCCATAATCAATATATTGGGATGCAAAAAAATGTTCATTCTATAAAATTAAATAAATGTAATATAACATTCATACAGTAATTACAAAGCACTGATACATTTGTATTTTATTTATAAAATAACTTCAAACATATACAATATAACAATAATGCTAAACAGATCAAGTAATCTACAATTAATCTTCAAAATTAAGATAAATAATTTCGCATTAATTCATGGATTAAAATGTAGATACATTTGCACTTTATATATAACATTTCTACAAAAATCTACAAAGCAAAAAAAAACACAGATTATGTAGATTTTTAATAGCTAAAACAAGCGAAATAAGTAGTGAGGAAATTACTAAATTCTTACCTTCACCAGTGAGTGTTTTCGAACAATTTTAGGAGATTTAACTCCATGGGCTTATTTTGAATTTTTCTTCTTTTTGGGAGTTTTTGAACTGGAGCCACCTTAGCTTTCTTTCCAAGTTTACTGATGGGCACATCTTCTACAAAATCATCATCGAAAACTATCTCTTTACGTTTCTTATCCACTTGTTTGATTGGCTTCGAAGATTCTCCAGCATCGAAATCATATTTGAGTTTAGTTCTAGCTTCGGCCCTGATTTGACGCGGAGAAACACTATGCTTCATATCTATAATTGCATGTGCAGATTTACCTTTATTTTTGGGTGAATGTGGTGATAATACACCCAAATCAAAAGAAGGTATATCAGCTTCTAGAGTTTTTTTAGGGCTATGCTATGAAGCTTTGTTCTTCTTCATTGAGAAAAATTGAAGCTGTAGGCAAATTTGTGTTTGAACTTTGAAGATTTGACTTCAATTTTGACTTTAATTTTGACTGTTTTGTAGAAGAAAAAGCTTGATTTTGGACGTTAATGGTAGAGGGTTACCTTTGTTTTATGGTTTTAGCAGAGGGAATATTGGTTTGAATCATGGGTGTGTTGTGATACGTGGGTGAGGATGTGGGTTTAGGAGAGACAAACGTGGGGGGTGTGGGGATATGGAGGAATATACTATACCATAACTTAAGGAATGATATAAGGTACAATTAATGTACAGTTAAAATACCTTATGATATAGAATTGGTAATTAGGTATACTAAATGTAATTATATCAAACTTTAAACATTGAGGGTAATATAGTTTCCTATATGGCATAGGAATATAAAAATTCCTTGAAATAATTAACTCAATCCCTTAAACCTTTTAACAAATTAATTAAACTAAAATAAAATTCAAAAATCTGTAAATGCACATAATAAACCTAGAGGAAAAATAAAATATAATGTAGGAGAAATAGAAAGAGCAAAAATAAGGTCACGTTAGCTTAAACTGCGCCGAGACAGCGAGGAAGATCACAAATGACTATAAAAAACTTATATTTCTTATATTACCCCATTTCGATATTTTAACATGAATTTGGTACTCGCACTCAATATGTACCCAAAATAACACTAATTTATTATGGTTTTACAATAAGTTGAAGTGAAATACATCGTTAAGGATGAAATTGTACGTAGAAGGTACATGTCATATTATCACATATTTGATGTAAATGTGTGAGTAAATTTTTTCCATTTTGATGTCCATTTCAAGAATAAATATTCTAAAACTTTAAAATATACGTCAGCCATCAAGTCAAACAAAACGAAAAAAATAGTCATATGCACCAAATATTCTGTATTTACGCAGGTATAGCTGCATCCCAAAAGTAAAAAAAAATTAGAACAAAATGAACGATGGTTAAGGAAAAGAGTGCTCATAATAATGAGGTTATAAAGTTAACAAACTAGGAACACTAATGATGTTCCGAATTAAAATAGTGAAAGATTCAATTTCAGCAAATTAAATTATTGCTACAATATGAACCTAATCGTTCTTCTCGAATTGCTCCAGTACGATGGACTGGGGGAGTGGGGTCCGTCGGAGAAAATGAAACACCATAGGCGTAAGATCCTCGAATCACTCTTCAGAGATACCGCGGGAAAATATGTATATGTAATTTGGCATTAAAATTCAACATTTACCTTTTTCTTCCTTCTGTTAAAGAGTTTAATTTATATATGTTGATAATCTAAAGAATTTACGCTATCAAATAATCACTACAATTCACAGTCGGCAGGAATTAACTTGACACTATTATCAGATTTACACGAATAAATATCAGAAATTTATCTATCAAATTGGTAGGAATTAGGCATACATGACCTTCTTCTAGAAAAACTATCACAATTTTCATATTGGTAGTGAATACTAAAAATTATTCAACAAGAATTATCCTTAATAGCCGCACAATTATATACTAGGTGTATAATTGTAAACGGTGAATCAGCCCGTTTATTTGTGTAAAGATCTCAAAAATCAATTAATGATTTTTGTAATTAATCTCAATTTATTTCTAGAAAAATCGTCCCATGCATGCAAATAACATTGATACCAACATTTGCATGCAGAAATAAAAGTTGCCATTTTGATTTTGAAATTATTTCATTTTGAAAAAGTTGTCTGTCAATACCGCGTGAATTAAGGATACTTCACTTTCACTAGGAATGCTATTTATAACACGAATTGAAAGCCATAGTAGACTAGCTAGACCAATGGAAAAACATAGCATATTATCATATGCACGTAGAAAAATAATGCTATCGATTATCATGTGTTCGCAGACCAAAAAAATAGTAATACTTTTTATCCAATTTTTCCGATCAAAATTACAAATGTGAATACACAAACTTAAGCTGGCGAACAGTTTAGCCGCCACTAAAGTCACGTAAATTGAAAGGAAACAGATGGAATATTATACAGTAAAATTGGTACTAAATCATTGTTGAAGAATTGACGAGAAAAAAAACATAAGTAATAATGATGGTAAAACAAATGAAGCTTTGCTTGATTATTTTCCAATTTAGACTTGAGGTATAGTGTAATTGACTTGGAGTAGTAGTGGAACAGAATTTGCTAGAATGCGGGTTAATTGAAATAGAAAATGGAGCTAGTATATAATTGAAATTTTCTGTGACGCGCATGACGGAAGGCGGATTAACGAGACGGAGTCAAAAAGAAGAACTATTAGGTTTGTAGATTACTAGCAAGCTTCTCAAGAAAGTGCGCAAATGACGCCTTAGACTAATCCTGGCCATATGGGAATGGGACAGAAATATTAAGCGCTAGTTAGCTGTAATACAAGTTTACGTAAAAATAGCACGGTTTAGTCAGTTTTCGAACTGGTCATTCAAAAATTGTCAGAGTTTATCAAGTCAATGAAAAATAGTCATTATTTTGCTTCAACAGAGACCGATTCAACATAATATACTGGAGTTCGGTGCACCTATATATGAACTTCCAACATATTATGTTGGACTGGTATATTTTGCTGGCTCCAGTATAATATACTAGAGACTGGAGCACCGGTGCTCCAAACTCCAGTATATAATGGTAGACCGGTATATTATACTGGAGTTACAGTATAATATATTAAAACTTCTGTATATTATACTGGAGTATTTTTTTCGTATTTTAAACAGTGTTTTCGTTCAGATTTATCTTTACATAAAAAGTGGTTAAATTTTAATTTTTTTTAAAATTGACCTATTTTTGAACGACCACTTATAAATCTGGCTATTTTTTAAGTTCTCCCATCTAAATAAAATCCACATTATTACTCAGTTTTTGTGGTCCATGCCGCGTGCACAGAAACTAATAATCTAAAAACTATGAAGTAGTTTAACAGAGGATTAAAACGTAAAGGTCCTTGGTATTTAATAAATGTAGATGAATAAAACATGATTACATCCTTTTATTTTGTAAGAAAAGAAGTAGAAGGTCTTCAACTTCTAAAAGATTAACGCTGGTTTCAACTTCTAAAAGAATTTAATACATCCGTGTGTTCAGAGGCAAATCCAAAATTTAAATTGTATGGTTCAATCTTTAAAGTTTTTGCATTCAATCCATTATAATTTTTAAAACTTATAATTTCATACATTACTATTTCTTCCAATTTTAGTGAAGTTTTAGATATAAATTAATATTCCCGTCGAAAGTACTAGGTTCAAATAAACATGACAACCAATGCTATCCACCGCTGCGCGTGACACGCTCGTTAGACACGAGTACATCTACACAAAATGAAGGATCCACGCAGGGCCGGGGCTAAGGTAAGGCAAGTGAAGGCAGTAAAAATAGCACGGTATGACCAGTTTTCGGACGGGTCATTCAAAAATAATCAGCGTTTACCAAATCAATAAAAAATAGCCATTATTTTGCTGCAACAGAGACCGGTCAAGCATAATATACTGGAGTTCGGTGCACCTGTGTATGAACTCCAGCATATTATGTTGTACCGGTATACTTTGCTGGCTCGAGTACAAATATACTGGAGACTGGAGCACCGGTGCTCCAAACTTCAGTATATTATGTTGGATCGGTATACTTGTTGGAACTCCAGTATATTATGTTGGAGCTCTAGTGTACATATGCTGGAACACCATCATATTATGCTGGAGTTCCAGCATACTTATCCTGGAACTCCCGTATAATATGTTGGAGTTCAAGTGTACTTATGCTGGAACTCCAGCATAATATACTGGTGTATTTTTCGGGTTTTGAACAGTGTTTTCGCTCAGATTTATCTTTACATGGAAAGTGGCTAAATTTCGATTACTTTTCAAACTGGACTATTTTTGAACGACTAATTGTAAATCTGGCTATTTTTGAATTTCTCCGAAAAAATAGCATGTTATATCCAGTTTTCAGTCTGGTCATTCAAAAATAGTCAGCGTTTACCAAGTCAAAGAAAAATAGCCACTATTTCGTTGTAACAGAGACCGGTCCAACATAATATACTGGAGTTCGTTGCACCTGTGTATAAACTCCATCATATTATGTTAGACTGGTATACTTTGTTGGCTCTAGTATAATATACTGGAGACTGGAGCACCGGTGCTCCAAACTCCAGTATATTATGTTGGACCGGTATACTTACCGGAACAACAGTATATTATGCTGGATTTCTAGTGTACTTATACTGGAACTCCAGCATATTATGGTGGAGTTCCAGCATACTTATCATGGAACTCCAATATAATATGCTGGAGTTCAAGTATACTCATGCTGGAACTCCAGCATATTCTACTGGCATATTTTTCGAATTTTGAACGGTGTTTACGCTCAGATTTATCTTTACATGAAAAGTGGTTAAATTTCACTTACTTTTAAAACTGGATAATTTTTAAAACAACCAATTATAAATCTGGCTATTTTTGAATTTCTCCCCAAGTTTACATGACATGCACGATTTTTTGCTCGATGATAGTGTAGCCCAAGAAACAAATCTATAATTAAAATCTGTTGGACCAAAAAGTGGACAATTCGTGTAATAGCTTAAGCTGTAACATTTTCCATAAAAAAAATTAAGGGAAATTTTTTCCATATACTCCCTCAGATTCATAATAAGTGACCAATTTATTTTTTTATTTTGGTTCAAAATAAGTGTCCAGTTACGTAATTAAGAAAGAATTCAATTTGTTTTTACAAAATAACACATATGTATATATCTCTAAGAAGTTTTCTTACTCCTCACATTAAATATTTAATTAGAATAGTTTAATCATAATAGGTATTTTTATATAGAATTTAGTATTTTTTTAATAAGCGTGCTAAAAACAAATTGATTATTTACTGTGAAGCAGATAAAGTATGATATAAGATTTTAAAAGGGTGCAAGTAACAGTCACGTTTTTTTTTCATGCTTCGTGATTCATGAAAGATACAAAAATTGCTTTGAAGGAATAAATATTGTCGATTTCTCTTTCTTTCCGTACGAATATAGCATTGCGTAAATTGTCGTTTTGCTAGTGCATTAATGTACAAAGAACTAGTGCATTAATGTACAAATAATTCAATGTAAATATAATTATTAGTGTCAAGACTTCTACAGTTGAATATTTTGTTGTCTGCGTCACAAATATCGTGTTTCATTAAGAAAATCATGACAATAAATGTGTATCATATTAATTAGGGGTGTACGTGCCCCTATCGACGACAAGATGCGGGAAGCAAAACTTAGATGGTTTGGGTATGTTAAGAGGAGAAGTCCATATGCCCCGGTAAGACGGTGTGAGCGACTGGTTGTGGAGGGCGCGAGAAGAGGTAGAGGGCGACCGAAGAAATATTGGGGAGAGGTGATCAGGTAGGATATGGCGAGACATCAGATTTCCAAGGACGTGACACTTGATAGGAAAATGTGGAGGTCGAGTATTAGGGTTGTAGATTAGGAGGTAATCGAGTCTTGCGTTACTTCGTACCTCTATGAGACTAGTCTGGTAGCTAGAATTTTTGTCTAAGACAGCTATTGACAATATTGTGTCTAACTATTACGCTTTTCGATATTAGGCAGGATATGGCGAGGCTTCAGATTTCCGAGGACATGACACTTGATAGAAAAATATGGAGGTCGAGTATTAGGGTTGTAGATTAGGAGGTAGTCGAGTCTTGCGTTACTTCGTACCTCTATGAGACTAGTCTGGTAGCTAGGATTTTTGTCTAAAACAGCTATTGGCAATATTGCGTCTAACTATTACGTTTTTCGATGCATGTCATATTTACTACCTATCGCTTTTACTTTGCATCTTTCTTCTGAATTTAATGTTGTTCCTATTTTCCCTACGATTTATGTGGTGATACTAATATTGTCTCCCTTTTGTCTTTCTGTTTTCTTGAGCCGAGAGTCTTTCGAAAACAGCCTCTCTATTCCTTCGGGGTAGGGGTAAGGTCTGTGTACACACTACCCTCCCCAGACTCCACTTGTAAAATTTTACTGGGTTGTTGTTGTTGTTGTATTCATTAGGGGTGTATAAATCTAACCAAAAAACCGCACCAAACCGAAAAGTTAAACCAAACCAATTAAAAAATCCTATTTGGTTTGGTTTGAATTGGTTTGATATTGAGTAAAAAAATCTTAACCAACTCGACATATAAATATATAATTTTTATATATATCTTAAAGATTTTATATAAAATTTTCTTTACAATATGTCTAAAAATATTTGGGATTCTCTTGCGGGATATAAATTTTAATAGAACATGAAGTGCTTCATATTTATTGACATTAAATAATGGGTTGTCTGATCACTTTCTTATCAAGTATTACTGAAATGCGTTTATCCCTTTGTTCTTCCATATTCATATCATATGTTAAGATCTATCAAATTCTTATATCTTTTTCAAATGTGAAGTGGTCATTAATATTTAGGTATCATATTGATTTTTATGTTTAATTAATAATTTCGATTAATCTGAAAGTGTATATCAACGAAAAATTATTTTCAGACGACTAAAAAAATAATTATTATGTGTTACTAATAGAATTCTCCCATAAGAATATTTTATCGATAATATGTTTTTCAATTTTTTTATATTTTTACTAAATAGATATTTACTTATCTAATATTTGACAAAGTAAGATTGAAATTATATGTAAGTAAAAAAAAATCCGAGAACCCCGACAAAATCGAACCAATCCAAAACCAATATAGTTGGTTTGGTTTTGATAAAAACAGAACCAACCCGATCTATGTATACCCCTAATATTCATATCATAATGCAGGGTTTAATTTCAAAATGAAATAGGATAATTTACTATCTCTACATTGTTCGAAAATTTGAAGAGAATATCCGATTATACAAAATCCTTGGGAGTCAAGAAAATTGAAGTAGGTTCAAAATTTGCGAGATTGAAATAAAAATATCAGTGTGTCATTAATTTCTAATTCATTAATGCTTTTACATTTATAAATAATTGTGGCTAGTAGTGAAGGAAATTCGCGGTGGTTGCGTGATATATATAGTGGTCACGATGATGGTTATAACTTTTGAGAAAGTGATTTGTTTGTGGTGATTGATAATAATAGCGATTGTTTCGAAGGTTAATTAATGGTTAAGGTTACGTAGGGATAATTGATAGTAGTAGTTAAAGGTGATTCATACAAAAATATTTAAGTGAACAGCATTTAAGTATTTAAGTTTTTTATGAGATTTGAATGAAATTTATATGTTCGTTAACTAAAAATTCTCACAATTTTTATATTGGTGGTAAAAACTAAAATTTCAACTCTTGATTTCTTCGTAATCCAATTTTTTCTCTCTAAAATATGTTCCCATGCAAAAATAATAGTGATGCCAATATATGCGTGCATTGCTGCATAAAAGTCATCATCATTATCGTTGGATCCTGATTCCTCGTACAATAATTTTTTCAAATTATTAAGAAAAATATCTTCAATTGGAAAACTTTATCCGACAACATTGCGCCAAAGACACTTTACTTTAACTAGAATAATATATTATAATTTGTCAGCAGATACAAAACTAAGAAAAAACAATAACAGTAATCCATGTTTCTTTCGACTGAAAATTGAATATAAGGAAGAAAAATGTGAAAATTCAAATAAAGGCGAACAGTTTAGCCGCCACTAAAGTCAAATATAAAAATAGATGGAAGATACAGTAAAATTGGAACAAAATTATTTTAAAGATTACAAATTTCATTTTTTTGTGGATAGTTGATAATAGGTGAATTTGACTATAATCACGCCCTAAATAATCACATTTTTATGTTGTTTTGATAATATATAT